>ML786539.1:13286-69752 GCA_009831015.1 Picea engelmannii | reverse complement strand
GTGGCCGCGTTGGCTGGGGCTGTGGATGTTTCCCCGTAGGGGTTTTACCACGTGAAAACATCGGTGTGTTGATCTTTGATCTGGTTATGTGAGTGGTTACTGAAGGTGTTCGTCCTCTATTGGAATACCTGTGTTGTCGAACAATATTCCTATATTTGAAGGTCAGATAGACACAGATGTTGTAGATAAGTGGTTGAATCTACTAGAAGGATATTTTTTTGTCCATAACTTTTCGAATAAAGAAAATATTACTTTTGCGCTCCTCAAAGTCATTCCCCATGTCAAAGATTGGTGGGAAAATTTCTGTGAGCAAAAGGAAATAGAGGAAACCTCATTATTTTCATTCACGGCCACCGAGGAATCCTTCAAGGATGATATTAAGGAACAATACTACTATGTCAGAAGTTATGACGACCTGTATACCAAATGGACCACACTGCAGCAAGAAAGAGACCAAGCAGTGCCAGATTTCACAAATATCTTCCATACCTTGTGCACCAAGTTGGGTATCAAAGATTCAGAGCAAAAGCTCGTGCTCAAGTATCGTGGTGCTCTACATAGATACATCTAGACCGAAATGGAATTTCTGTACATCTCATCCTTGGGCGCGGCCTACTGATATCCCTTCAAAATCAAGCAGAAGATCAAACAAAAGACGCGGCAATTTGGGCCTGGGAACCCCTCACAAAAAAATCCAAGAAAGGGCCGCCCTAACCCACCAAACAAAGGACAGAGCAAAGATGGACAGTATCAAGACAACCACTCCAAGCCGCAAGCAAATAAGGACACCGGAAAGACAAATAAAGATACCGGGAAGTGGTGTGACTTCCATAAGAGCCCTTGGCATAACACTACTGATTGTCACTCAAAGCAGTCACTGGTGGCCAAAGTGAAAGCCTCTGAATTAGATGCAAATTATGACTCTGAGCGAGAACCAGAAAAGGGAAGATGGATCATTGACGTGGAACCCAGTTCCACTGTTGCTACCACTAAGCTCCAGCCTGGTGAACCAGACGAACCAGAAGAAGGAGAGCGCCTCTTCCATTCACATATGTGGGTAAAAGGCACCCCAATGTACTTCATCGTTGATAGTGGTAGCCAAAATAACCTCATCTCAGCAGAGGTCATCAAGTGGCTAGCCCTGCCAACAACTCTGCACCCACAACCATACACCATTGGATGGCTCCACATGTATAAATTTCAATACACTTAATGTATTTCCTACGATTCTCCCGATCTAACAATTATACACCAATGTTAAATACAGAATCACTTCTACTATTATTCTTGCAGAAGCAAGTAAACCACGATCACAACCACAATGCACAAAGTGAAATATCAATAACACACAACACAGAAATTTTACCGGGAAAGTGTAAAGCTAAAAACCCCACTATCATATATTATGTATAGCATGAATCATGAAACAATCTCATACAAAACTCTAATCCAAGAGCTCTCAGTACAATACAATCGTTTCACATTGTCATACACAAATACACAAATACATGTGCCAATTCCTGTGTCCAGATAGCTTGCCTCCTCTGCACAATCTATGCAATTCGAATTCTCACAATGAAATTACAATTGCCTAGTTTGCACATGCTCATAAGCATAGTCACTGCATGTGTGATCAAATCACAATTGATAGCCAAACTGTCCCTTTCACCTGTTATCTCAACTGGGTCTCCACTAGATCTGACATGCATGTAGTTAACCGTGGCAAATCTTCAGTTGCATGTGAGTTCACTGATTAACTAAACTCTCACTAGTGCATGTTTAGTTACAACTAGTACAACTGATCTTAACTCACTTAACTACACTTATAATTCTGTTACAAATCCAACTCACTCAGTTATGAATGAAATAATAGATTAATATTTATTGTCTAATTTATTTAAGGGAAAAGTAAATTAGACACATGTTTCTTGTTGACTTTTCAACACTCCCTCTCAACAAGAAAGGGATTATCCTTCACCCCAATCATGTCTCTATGATATTCGAATTTTCTCCTGGTGAGGGCCTTCGTCAGAATGTCGGTATCCTGATATTTCATAGGAATGTATTGAAGCAACATGATCTTCCATTGCACACAATCTCTGAGACGATGATACTGAATATCTATATGCTTAGATCTATCATGAAACACAGGATTAATCGAGAGTTTAATGCAACTCTGATTATCACAATAAATCATTATCATATCTAAATGAGAACCAAACAAACCAACCAAGATCTTCCTCATCCAGATAGCCTCACATGCATCTTGGCTTGCTGCCATATATTCTTCTTCCACTGAGCTGAGTGCCACAGATCTTTGTTTCCTTTTGTACTAAGAAATAGTTGTAGATATGATACTAAAGATCCCTCCTGATGTCCTCTTTCTATCTGTTGGGATTCCCGCCCAATCTGCATCCATGAAGCCATGCAAATTCACCTCATCCATCTGTCTGTACCATAACCCATACTCAGATGTTCCCTTCAGATATCTCAGGACATGCTTACCCACCTTCCAAAAGAGTTTGGTAGGCTTAACCATTGCTTCACTTATCCAGTTAACCACATAGCAAATGTCTAGTCTCGTGTTCACTAAATACATTAGCGAACCCACTAACTGTTGATAGATAGTAGCATCCACTACTTCTCTAGAAGTAGCATCCTCTTTCCTCCAGTTTTCTGGAAGAGGAGTATCCATGGGTTTGTATCCCTCCATGTGAAACTTATGCAGTATCTCTCTTGCATACTTTCCTTGAGACACAAAAAGTTCACCATCTCGCTGCCATATTTCGAATCCAAGGAAATAATGAAGAAGGCCCAAATCCTTCATCTCAAACTCCTTTGCAAGGTCCTCCTTGCATGAGTGTATCAGCTGCTCATCACCAGTAAGTATTAAATCATCAACATAAAGCACAATGATTAAAAGCTTACCCTCCACCACAATTTGGTATAGGTTTGCATCTGCTTCACTTTTGGTGAAGCCCATTCCAGTGAAATAGTTGTCTATCCGAGTGTACCAAACATGGGGTGCTTGCTTCAGCCCATACAATGCTATCTTGAGTCTGCACACATGCGACTCTCTGTCAAAGGTCTCAAAACCTTCCGTTTGTTCAATGTACACTTCTTCCTCAATGATCTCGTTGAGAAATGCAGTTTTTACATCCATCTGATGAATGCACCAACCCATCTGCGTTGAGAGTGCAAGGATGGATCTTATTGAAGAATACCTTGCGACAGGTGCAAAGGACTCATCATAATCTATCCCCTCAATCTGTGAGAAGCCCCGGGCCACAAACCTGACCTTATATTTCTCAACACTCCCATCAACAGCTTGCTTTACCTTGTAGATCCATCTCGAACCTACCACTGATTTATCAATCAATCTTGGGACAATTTCCCATGCACTATTTTTTACAATAGAGTCATACTCCTCTACCATAGCATCAACCCAAGTGGGGTCCTGCACTGCTTCCTGAAAGGAAGATGGTTCATTCACAATACATTTTCTCATGAGAGCCATGTATTCAGCAAATCGATCAGGAGATTATCTCTGTCTGCGTTGTGAAATAGGGGCTCCTACATTCTGTGCAGCATCTAGTCTCAATCTGTCAGCTTCTGTGGTGTTCTTTCTGCCATTTATGATGGATGGCTCTGCTTGAGTGGTTTCCTCCACTCCATGAACCTCTTCATGTGGTTGATCCACATCTTGAGACTCGTCCTTGGGAACCAGCAGTTCCTCTTCTGCATGCAAGTCTAGCTCCCTCTCAAGTGACAACCGCATGGCTTTCCCCTCATCGAATTTTATATCTCGTCGCATAACAGTCATCTTACTGTTCGAAAAATACACACGATAATTATGGGGTGTTTCTGTGTACCCCACAAATATCCCAACTTCAGCATTCGGTTCCAGCTTCTTCCTGGCATCCTTGTTCACATGCACAAAAACAGATGAGCCAAAAAACATTTAATGTGAAACATCAGGTTTCTTACCAGTAAAAGCTTCTTCAGGTGTAATCATGCCAAGTACTCTATGAGGAAAATGGTTCTGCACATAAACCGCAGTATTGCATGCTTCTTCCCACAAATGCATTGGTAGGCCCTGATCATGCAACATTGCTCATGCTGCACCCACGATCGTTTTGATCTTTCTCTCCATGACCCCATTTTGATGTGGGTTATGAGGCACTATGAGTTCTCTTCGAATTCCTTCTCTGCTGCAGAAGTATTTGAATTCTTTAGAGATGTATTCTCCACCATTATCGCTCCTTAGAGCCTTCACTTGCTTCCCTGACTCTTTCTCCACCAATGCTTTAAACTCAAAGAACTTTGAGAATGTTTGATCCTTCTTCTGCATGAATAATATCCAGCATTTACGAGAAAAGTCATCAACAAAAATAACATAATACCTGTGTTTTGTTGTTGAAGCAACCGAGAATGGTCCACACACATCTGTGTGAATTCTCTCCAGGATTCCCGAATCACGGTTCTCCTTTTCATGAAAGGTGGACTTTACATACTTCCCCAGGGTGCACCCCTTGCACTGATCTAACTGAGAAAGTGTTCCCATTGGAAATCTAGTAGATATCTGTTGCATGATCTTCAAGGCTCCATGATGAAGATGGCCCAATCTCCTGTGCCATAATTCTCCCTCATCCCGGCTCACCACTTTTTCTGCCTTGCCTATCATGGCATTGCAGCCATCTACCTCCAGCATGTAGAGATTCTTAACTCGAATCCCTATCTTCTTGACTTGACCCATTGCTTTATGTCGCAGGTAGGCTTTACCACTGCTAAAAACAACATCATAGCCTCTATCCTCCAACATTGTGACTGAGACGAGGTTTTTATTCAGACCTGGAACATGTATAACATTTTTCAATTGAAATGGTTTACCTGACTCCCTCTGAAAGGTAATGGTACCAATACCAGTTGCACTGTATCATCCATCGATGCCCATCTCTATATGCATTCTGAGATCTTTCTCCTCCAAGTCAATGAAAGACTCTTTATCTCCCGTCATGTGGAATGAAGCACCACTATCCAAATACCACACCGATCCTGATGCACTTGATGCCATGAATGCAATCAAAGCGAAGTCAAGCTCAAATTCTGAGACAAGAGCCTCACCAGTTACAGATCCAGCAACCGTCTTGTTCTTCTTCTTCTGTGGACAGTTAGTAGCAAGATGCCCATGTTCATGATAGTGAAAACACTTCACTTTGGACAAATCCAGCTTCTTGACTTTAGACTCGGATTTTGGATAGAATTTCTTCCCTTTCCTTTTCCTTGACTTGGCAGTCAAACCACAATCCTCTTCATCATCACACTTTGATGAAGATCCATCTCTGGTGTTCCACCTGAACTCCTCTTACACTAGATCCGACCATAGTCGTTCCCAATCCGGCAATTTTTCCCTTCCATTGACAGAGTCTTGATAACTGTGCCAACTCTTGGGAATTCCTAGGAGTGCCAAGCTCACCAAATCATCAGCAGCGACTGTTATTCCCACACTTCCAAGCTCATCCTGACATTGGACAAACTTCGTGAGATATTTTGGAATGGTGTCACCTTTCTCCATCTTGATCTTCCTGAGTTTATCCTTGAGTGTCAATTTCCTATGGTCGCTACTGTTTTGGAACAGATCTGTCAAAACCTTCCACATTGCATATGGTGTAGTTTTCCCATGGAGACTTGAGACAATGTGGTCTCGTACTCCCTCCAACAGAATCCTCCTCACCTTCGCCACTTTCTTTTGCCATGCATCAAGATTTGCAGTGTCTGTCACATCCGGCTTAGGAACATCGTTGTCAATGTAACCCTTCAAGCCATTGTCTTCGAGCACTGCCTCCATCTTGTCCTTCCAAGCAATGTAGTTAGAGCTACCCTCAAGTGAATACTCCAACCTCAAGCCATTGAAAGACATTTTTTATCTTGAATCAACTGTCGCACCAAGAAAATCTTGCAAATTTGAATGTTATCCAACCACCAAAACTCAACTCTTGCAATCCCTCTTCCGTGGGAGGTTTGCACCCCACCTGAGAGTAGCCTGAGGGAAGTTTTCACCCTGCCTATTTGTAGCCTATGAACTTGCCTAGGAAGTTCACACCCTGCTCCACTATAGCCTACGAGAATGCCAATGAAGTTCGCATCCTGCTTCACTATTAGGGTGAGGGAAGTTCGCACTCTGCTCCACTGTAGCCTGCTAGAATGCCAATGAAGTTTGCAACATGCATTTGTATAGGGTGAGAGAATGAAATTATGTTCGCACCTCACTTCCGTGACTCCGTGGCCTCCATGGCTCTGATACCATGAATAAATTTCAATACATTTAATGTATTTCCTGGGATTCTCCTGATCTAACAATTATACGCCAATGTTAAATACAGAATCGCTTCTACTATTATTCTTTTGGAAGCAATTAAACCATGATCACAACCACAATGCACAAAGTGAAATATCAATAACACACAACACAAAAGTTTTACTGAGAAAGCGTAAAGCTAAAAACCCCACTATCATATATTATGTATATCATGAATCATGAAACAATCTCATACAAAACTCTAATCCAAGAGCTCTCAGTACAATACAATCGTTTCACTCTGTCATACACAAATCAGCAAATACATGCGCCAATTCCTATTTCCAGACAGCTTTCCTCCTCTGCACAATCTATGCAATTCAAATTCTCACAATAAAATTACAATTGCCTAGTTTGCACATGCTCATAAGCTTATTCACTGCATGTGTGATCAAATCACAACATATAACCAAATTGTCCCTTTCACCTGTTATCTCAACTAGGTCTCCATTGGATCTGACATGCATGTAGTTAACCATGGCGAATATTCAGTTGCATGTGAGTTCACTGATTAACTGAACTCTCACTAGTGCATGTTTAGTTACAACTAGTACAACTGATCTTAACTCACTTAACTACACTTATAATTCTGTTACAAATCCAACTCACTCAGTTATGAATGAAATAATAGATTAATATTTATTTTCTAATTTATTTAAGGGAAAATTAAATTAGACAAATGTTTCTTGATGAATTTTCAACACCGCCAAGGAAGCGATCTCCGCATCAGCCAACAGTGTCGACTGTCGTACGGCATCAAGCCCTTCAAAGATAAGGTATTGTGTGATGTTTCTCCTCTCTAAGTTTGTGATGTTCTTTTGGGCCAACCTTATTTATGGAAACGTCATGTTGTATATGATTCTAGGCCTCGTAGTGTTATTATTACTTTGAATAGGAAATTGTACAGGATACCTGAGGCAATCCCACCTAGTGTTATTTTCTTGATCTCTTCTAAGCAATAAAGGAAGGTCATCTCTCAGACGGGGAAGTTTGTCTTCTTCGTGATTCTCTCTCAGAATAAGCGAAATATCATAGCCACATCCAGGGTCTCTGCATCCGACCTCTCCATACAGTAGAAGCAAGTAGATAAGGTCGTGGAAGAATACTCAGATATCTTCTCCTCACCTACAGGGGTACCTCTACACTGCCAAGTCGAGCACCCCATCGATCTGACCACTGGCGCACTGCTACCCAATGGGACAATCTATCGTCGATATTTGTTAGACAATGAGGAGATAAAGCAATAGATCCAAGAACTGCTCCATAAGGGTAAAATCCACCCCAGCTCATCACCTTGTGGGAGCCCAATTGTGCTGGTACAAAAGAAAGATGGAACCTAGCGACTTTGTATTGATACCGATCTCTGAATAAAATCACAATCAGAAACTAGTACTCGATTCCCCAAATCGATGACCTCCTTTATCAACTCACAGGGGCCAAAGACTTCAGTAAGTATGATCTGAAGTCTGGCTACCACCAGGTCCCGATAGAATAGACAGATGTATGGAAGACCGCCTTCAAGTCAAAGGAAGGCCTTTTTGAATGGTTGGTCATGCCCTTTGGTTTGACAAATTCTCTAGCCACTTTCATGAGGATGATGGACGATATCCTGCGACCATTCTCCAATACTTTTGTAGTGGTGTATCTGGATGACATTCTAATTTACAGCAAGACTTGGGCCGAACACTTGTAGCATATTTAGCAGGTTCTGCACACCTTGTGGCAGCACAAGCTATACGCCAACTTGGAAAAATACTCCTTCGGCATGGAGAGGGTCCATTACCTAGGATACATCATTGATCAGCATGGCGTACATGTGGATCCAACAAAGATCCAAGTCATCCGTGACTGGCCAGCCCCAACAACACTCACTGAGCTTCGAAGCTTCTTTGGCCTTGCCAATTTCTACCGCAAGTTTGTGTTGGGTTTCTCCCATATTGCATGGGCCCTCAACCAAATAAAAAGGGGTGATGGTAAGGCAAAATTTGCGTGGGTTCGGTCCCAACAACAAGCGTTCGATGATTTGAAGTAGCGCTTGTGCTCAGCCCCAGTACTTTCACTACTAGAACTGCAACATCCTTTTGAGATTGAGACAGATGCTTTAGACTATGTTGTGGGCGTTGTTCTCACTCAGCACGGCCACCCCATGGCCTATCATAGTGAGACACTATCAGATAATGTCCCTAAGTACCCTACCTACGAAAAAGAAATGTACTCCATTGTGAAAGCATGCCGCCAGTGGAGACATTACATTCTTGGGAAGGAGACAGTCATCCACACTAATCATAATCCACTACAGTTCATGCAAACACAGGGAAAACTGCAGAATGACCACCATCAAAAGTGGTCCACATATTTGCAGCAATTCCACCTCAACATCAAGTATAAAACATGAAGCACCAATCGCATCATTGATTGCCTCAGCAGACCGCCAGTCGCAGAACTCACCATAGTGCTAGAATCTTGTGGCCATGAGACATCTAGATGGCCCCAACTCTATGAGACAGACACTACCTTTTCCACCACCTACCAAATGTTGGGTGCAAATGCAGTTGTCGATAATTTCCATCTTTGGGATGGGTTGTTGTGTCGTCTAGGCCATATCTGTGTTCCATCAAGTGAGCGAGCTAGGATGATCTAGAAATCCCACTACAATCTGGTGGTAGGATACTTCGGTGTTGAAAAGACAGTGGCGATGCTACAGAAACATTTCTACTGGACGAAACTTCGACAGTAGGTCAGCAAGTATATTAGGTCCTGAACTGCCTGCGCTATTGCCAAACCGACCACTAAGAAATAGAGCCTGTACACCCCTCTTCCTACTCCTAACAGTCCATGTGAATCCATCTCAATGGACTACATGTTGGGCCTCTTGTCCACCAAGTGGGGAAATGACTGTGTTTTTGTGGTTGTTGATCGCTTTTCTAAGATGGCGATTCTGGTTCCTTGCAAGAAGAGCATCACAGCAGAGGCCACTACCAATATCTTCTTTGAAAGAGTCTGGGTACATTTTGGAATCCCATAAACCATTGTCTTATATTGGGATTGTCGATTTCAAAGCACATTCTGGTCGAGCCTCTGGACACTGTTGGACACCAAGGTCACCAAATCCACGGCCTTCCACCCGCAAACATATGGCCAAACGGAGGTTGTAAATCGAATGATTGTGCATATCCTTCACATGTATAATTCAAATCACCCTCACACATGGGATGAGAGCCTTCCCTATGTCCAGCATAGCTACAACCGAGCCCTCCATAGCTCAACTAGCCACAGCCCCTTTCAAGTGGGGTTGGGATTCCAACCAGTGGTACCCATAGATTTTTCACTTCCCCTTGCGGTCACCTCGACCGACTCATCTCCTACTCCAACTGAAGCTGACAAAGCCACCTGGTTCATTGAGAGGATCCAGCAAATCCCCCAACAGGTTCAGGATATCCTACAGAAGTCCAATGACAAGTACAAACAGTGCCATGATCAACATCAGGTGTCGTATAAGTTTCAAGTGGGTGACAAAGTTTGGTTGCACTTGCAAAAAGAATGCCTTACAGGACCCCATCGAAAGATTCACCCACTCCGTTATGGGCAGTACACTATCACCAAAGCCATGGGGGATAATGATTTTGAGCTCAACATTCCTCCTTTCCTTGGTCTGCACCCAGTGTTCAATGTGGATCTCCTTCGCCCTCATTTCCCACCATTATTGGACACCTCAGAAGTAGTAGAACAACTGACACCAACAGATCTCAACCCAGACTACCTACAATAAGCATCCAATGATCATATTGTGGACAGACATATCAAGGGCACTTGACAACAAAGGATCCAGCTTTATCGAGTCATCAAAGCAGGGCAACTCCTGCACCAAGGCAAGTGGCTCACCTGGGGCCAAATTCAGCAAAAACTTCCTCATCTGATGGGGGACCTCAACACAATGGAGACCATTTCTGCCTAAGGAGGGAGGATTGATCCAGATGGATATTGGTGGCCACCCACCTTTTCCAAATGGCTCAAAATAGTTTTCTCACAATTTTGGCAATTTCCTATCTTTAGCAGTTTTAACTTTTGGGGCAATTTTGAGGGCCTAAATGAAGGTTTTTCGGGATCGAGATCCAAAATGATAATTGAAGGCATGATTGAGCCCCCAAAATGAATCTCCTCAATGATACCTTTCCAATGGGCTATCACACGCCTAAAATGGAGATTGTATGCAAAAGTTACGACCCTGGGAAGTTGATGTACTAACTTACCCAAACGGGGCCCACATGACTTTTGGCGCTTCATCTCCTAGGGTTAGGTTTTTCGATGTCTAGGGTTTTTGGAATTCTTGATTATTGTAAAAAATCCTTCAGATCCTCATTGTAACCTTCTTCTTGCGAATGGGCACTGTCGTCACATCTTTTCTCAGAGATAAGTCGCCACCATTCCAGCAAGCTTGTTTCCACTGCATTTTACAGTTTCAGCTTATTTCGTTATTGAATAGAAAACTAGTTTTATTGTATCTCTGTTATTTTGTGTTAAAAACCTGTTATTAACCTATATTCATTTCATTCTTCTCATAAAATATAGATCATTGGTATCAGAGTGGTCTGCTCCTTGTCGTCTTAATGCATGTCCCCAACGAGGTTGAAGTACAAAGAGTTGGGTCTCGAGCTTGTTTCTCTTGGGGAAAGAAGCTCTCGCACGCCCAAGCGACCTCCCATGGTAGGAGAAAAGAAAGATGATGGGACATGAGATCCTTTCAAACTGTTGATTGAGGAATCCCTCACGCAATAGCGGAACGAGATGATGGATAGTTTCGCACTGTATTGATTGTCGGGCTCTAAATAAAATCACAGTCAGAAACTGGTACCCGATTCCCTGAATCGATGACCTCCCTGATCAACTCATGGGTGCCAAATACTTCAGTAAGATTGATCTAAAGTCTGGCTACCACCAGGTCTCGATAGAACAGACAGATGTATGGAAGACCGCCTTCAATTCAAAGGAAGGCCTTTTTGAATGGTTGGTCATGCCCTTTGGTTTGACAAATGCTCCAGCCACTTTCATGAGGATGATGGACGATATCCTACGACCATTCACCAATACTTTTGTAGTGGTGTATTTGGATGACATTCTAATTTACAGCATGACTTGGGTCGAACACTTGCATCATATTCAACAGGTTCTCCACACCCTGTGGCAGCACAAGCTATACGCCAACTTGATGCTCCTTCGGTATGGAGAGGGTGCATTACCTGGGCTACATCATTGATCAGCATGGCATACATGTGGATCTAGCCAAGATCCAAGTCATCCATGATTGGCCATCCCCAACAACACTCACTGAGCTTCGAAGCTTCTTGGGCCTTTCCAATTTCTACTGCAGGTTCGTGTTGGGTTTCTCCCATATTGCATGGGCCCTCAGCCAAATATACAGGGGTGGTGGTAAGGAAAAATTTGCGTGCAGTCAGTCCCAACAACAAGTGTTCGATGATTTGAAGTAGCTCTTGTGCTCAGCCCCATTACTTTCACTACCAGACCTGCAACATCCTTTTGATATTGAGATAGATGCTTCAGACTATGTTGTTTGCACCGTTCTCACTCAACACGGCCACCCCGTGGTCTATCATAGTGAGACACTATCAGATACTTCCCCTAAGTACCCTACTTACGACAAAGAAATGTACTCCATTATGCAAGCATGCTGCCAATGGAAACATTACATTCTTGGGAAGGAGACAGTCATCCACATTGATCATAAGCCACTGCAGTTCATCAAGACAATGGGAAAATTGCAGAATGACCGCCATCAAAAGTGGTCCACATATTTGTAGCAATTCCACTTCAACATCAAGCATAAAATAGAAAGCACCAATCACGTCGTTGATTTCCTCAACAGACCACCAGTCGTGGCAATCACCAGGGTGCTAGACTCTTGCAGCCATGAGATATCTGGATGGACCCAACTCTATGAGACAGACCCTGACTTCGCCACCACCTACCAAATGTTGGGTGCAAACGTAGTTGTCGATAATTTCCATCTTCGGGATGGGTTTTTGTGTCATATGGGCCATATCTATGTTCCATCAAGTGAGTGAGCAAAGATGAACTGGGAAGCCCACTACAGTCGGGTGGCAGGACACTTCGGTGTTGAAAAGACAGTGGTGCTGCTACAGAAACATTTCTATTGGCCAAAACTTTGACAGGAGGTCAACAAGTATATCAGGTCCTGCACTACCTACGTTATTGCCAAACCGGCCACTAAGAAACTGGTCCTATAGAACCATCTTCATAATCCTAACAGTCCATGGGAATCCATCTCAATGGACTACATGTCGGGCCTCCCATCCACCAAGTGGGGAAATGACTGTGTTTTTGTGGTTGTTGATCGCTTTTCTAAGATGGTTATTCTGGTTGCCTATAAGAAGAGAATCACAGCAGAGGTCACTGCCAAGATCTTCTTTGAATGATTCCGGGTACATTTTGGAATCCCACAAACCATTGTCTCAAATTGGGATAGCCGATTTTTCAGCACATTCTGGTCGAGCCTCTGGTCACTGCTGGACACCATGCTCACCAAATCCACGGCCTTCCACCCCCAGACGGATGGCCAAACCGAGGTTTTAAATCAAATGATTGTGCATATCCTTTGCATGTATAATTCAAAGCACCCTTTCACATGGAATGAAATCCTTCCTTATGTCCAGCATAGCCACAACTAAGCCCTGCATAGCTCAACCGGCCACAGCCCCTTTCAAGTGGGGTTGGGATTCCAACCATTGGGACCCATAGATGTTGCACTTCCCTTTGCGGTCACCTCGACCGACTCATCTCCTACTCCAACTCAAGGTGAAAGAGCCACTCGGTTCATTGAGCGGATCCAACACATCCACCAACAGGTTCAGGATATCCTACAGAAGTCCACTAACAAGTACAAACAGCGCCATGATCAACATCGGGTGTCACATAAGTTTCAGGTGGGCGACAAAGTTTGGTTGCACTTGTAGAAAGAACGCCTTACAGGACCCCATCAGAAGCTTCACCCACTCCATTATGGGTCATACACTATCACCAAGTCCGTGGGCGATAATTCTTTTGAGTTGAATATTCCTCCGTTCCTTGGTCTGCACTGAGTGTTCAACGTGGATCTCCATCGCCCTTATTTCCCACCATTTTTGGACACCTCAGAAGTAGTAGAACAGTTGACACCAACAGAGCTCAACCTTGACTGCCTACAACAGGCATCCAATGATCATATTGTGGACAGACAGATAAAGGGCACTCAACAACAAAGGATTCAGCTTTATCGAGTCGTCAAAGCAGGGCAGCTCCTGCACCAAGGCAAGTGGCTCACACGGGGCCAAATTAAGCAGAAATTTCCTCATCTGATGGGGGAACTCAACATAATGGAGACCATTGCTTGCTAAGGAGGGAGGATTTATCCAGATGGATATCGGTAGCCACCCACCTTTTCCAGCTAGCTCAAAATAGTTTTCTGTCAATTTTAGCAATTTACTATTTTTAGCAGTTTAAACTTCTAGAGCAATTTTGAGGGCCTAAATGAAGATTTTTCGGGATCGAGCTCCTCAATGATGGCCAAAGGAATGATTGAGCACCCAAAATGAATCTCCCCAATGATACATTTCCAACGAGCTATCACACGCTTAAAACAGAGATCGTATGAAAAAGTTACAACCCCGGGAAGTTGATGTACTAACTTACCCAAACGGGGCCCACATGACTTTTGGCGCTTCATCTCCTAGGGTTAGGTTTTTGGATGTCTAGAATTTTTGACATTCTTTCTTATTGTAAAAAAGGCCTTCAGAGCCTCATTGTAAACTGCTTCTTGTGAATACGCAATGTCGTCACATCTCTTCTCATAGATAAGCAGCCACCATTCTAGCAAGCTTGTTTTCACTGCATTTTACAGTTTCAGCTTATTTCGTTATTGAATAGAAAACCAGTTTTACTGTATCTCTATTATTTTTTGTTGAGAACCTATTAATAATCTATATTCATTTTGTTCTTCTTATAAAATACAGATCAGTGGTATCAGAGTGGTCTGCTCCTTGTCGTCTTAATGCATGTCCCCAACGAGGTCTTAGTACAAAGAGTTGGGTCTCGAGATTGTTTCTCTTTAGGAAAGAATCTCTCGCACGCCCAAGGGACCTCCCAAGGTAGAAGAAAATAAGGATGATGGGAAAGTAGATCCTTTAAAACTGTTGATTGAGGAATCCTTCACGCAACAGAGGAACGAGATGATGGATAGTTTCGCGCAAATCCTTAGGCGGCTACCAACAGGCGACGCATCTTCTTCGAACGGAGGCGCCGCCCCCTTAAAGGTAAAAATAAACTTCGATATTCCTATATTTGAAGGTTAGATAGATGCATATGATGTAGACAAGTGGTTGAATCTACTAGACGGGTATTTTTATGTCCATAACTTTTCGAATAAAGAAAAGATTACTTTTGCGCTCCTCAAAGCCATTCCCCATGTCAAAGATTGGTGGGAAACTTTCTGTGAGCAAAAGGAAACAGAGGAAACCTCATTATTTTTAGTCATGGCCACCTATGAATCCTTCAGGGATTCTATTAAGGAACAATACTACCTTTTTGGAAGTTATGATGACTTGTATACCAAATGGACCACACTGCGGCAAGAAAGAGACCAAGCAGTGCCAGATTTCACAAATATCTTCCATACCTTGCGCACCAAGTTGGGTATCAAATATTCGGAGTGACATCTGGTGCTCAAGTATCATGGTGCTCTGCATAGATACATCCAGACCGAAATGGAATTTATGGACATCTCATCCTTGGGCACGGCCTACCGATATGATGTCAAAATCTAGCAGAAGCTCAAACAAAAGACGCGGCAATTTGGGCCTGGGAACCCCTCAAAACAAAAGCCAGGAAAGGGTAGCCCCAACCCACCAAACAAAGGATAGAGAAAATATGGATAGTATCAGGACAACTAGTCCAAGCTGCAAGCAAAGAAGGACACCAGAAAGACAAAGAAAGATACCAGGAAGTGGTGCGGCTTCCATAAGATCCCTTGGCATAACACTGCTGATTGTTTCTCAAAGCAGTCACTCGTGGCTGAAGTGAAAGCCTCTGAATCAGATGCAGATTATGACTCTAAGCCCGAACCAGAAAGCAGAAGACAGATCATTGACGCGGAACCCAGTGCCATCGTTGCTACCACCAAGCTCCAGCGTGGTGAACTAGACGAGCCAGAAGAAGGAGAGCACCTCTTCCATTCATAGATGTGGGTAAAAGGCACCCCGATGCACTTCATCGTTGATAGCGGTAGCCAGAAGAACCTCATATCAGCAGAGGTCATCAAGCGGCTGGCCCTTCCAAGAATGTCGCACCCACAACCATACAGCATTGGATGGCTCTACTAAGGAAGCGATCTCCACGTCATCCAACAGTGCCGACTGTCATACGGCATCAAGCCCTTCAAAGACGAGGTATTGTGTGATATTGCTCCTCTTGAAGTTTGTGATGTTCTTTTGGGCCAACCTTATTTATGGAAACGTCATTTTGTATATGAGTCTAAGCCTCCTAGTGTTATTATTACTTTGAACAGGAAATTGTACAGGATACCCGAGGCAATCCCACCTAGTGTTATTTCCTTGATCTCTGTTAAGCAATGCAGGAAGGTCATCTCTTAGACGGGGAAGTTTGTCTTCTTCGTGATTTGCTCTCAAAATAAGTGAAATATCACAGCCACATCTAGGGTCTCTGCGGTAGACCTCTCCACACAGTAGAAGAAAGTAGATAAGGTCGTGAAAGAATACTCAGATATCTTCTCCTCACCTACAGGGGTACCTCTGCACTGCCAGGTCGAGCACCCCATCGATCTGACCCCCAATGCACCGCTACCCAATGGTCCAGTCTATCATCGCTCTTTGTTATAGAATGAGGAGATCAAGCGATAGATCCAAGAACTACTCCATAAGGGGCACATCCGCCCCAACTCATCACCTTGCAGGAGCCCAATTGTGCTGGTAAAGAAGAAAGATGGAACTTGGCGACTCTGTAATGATTACCGGGCTCTAAATAAAATCACAGTCAGAAACCAGTACTTGATTCCCTGAATCGATGACCTCCTTGATCAACTCACGGGGGCCAAATACTTAAGTAAGATTGATCTGAAGTTTGGCTACCACCAGGTCCCGATAGAACAGATAGATGTATGGAAGACCACCTTCAAGTCAAAGGAACGCCTTTTTGAATGGTTGGTCATGCCCTTTGGTTTGACAATTTCTCCAGCCACTTTCATGAGGATGATGGACGATATTCTGTGACCATTCACCAATACTTTTGTAGTGGTGTATCTCGATGACATTCTAATTTATAGCAAGACTTGGGCCGAAGACTTGCAGCATATTCAGTAGGTTCTACACACCCTCCGACAGCACACGCTATATGCCAACTTGGAAAAATTCTCCTTTGACATGCAGAGGGTCCATTACCCAGGCTACATCATTGATCAGCATGGCGTACATGTGGATCCAGCCAAGATCCAAGTCATATGTGATTGGCCAGCCCGAACAACACTCACTGAGCTTTGGAGCTTCTTGGGCCTTGCCAATTTCTACCGTAGGTTTGTGTTGGGTTTCTCCCATATTGCATGGGCCCTCTGCAAAATAAATAGGGGTGGTGCTAAGGCGAAATTTGTGTGGGATCGTTCCCAACAACAAGCATTCGATGATTTGAAGCAGCGCTTATGCTCAGCCCCAGTACTTTCACTACCAGACCTGCAACATCCTTTTGAGATCGAGATAGATGCTTTAGACTATGCTGTGAGAGCTATTCTCACTCAGCACGGCCACCCTGTGGCCTATCCTAGTGAGACACTAAAAGATATTGTTCGTAAGTACCCTACTTAAGAAAAAGAAATGTACTCCATTGTGTAAGCATGTCGCCAGTGGAGACATTACATTCTTGGGAAGGAGACAGTCATCCACACTGATCATAAGCCACTACAGTTCATGCAGACACAGGGAAAATTGCAGAATGACCGCCATCAAAAGTGGTCCACATACTTGCAGCAATTCCACCTCAACATCAATTATAAAACAAGAAGCACCAATCACGTCATTGATTGCCTCAGCAGACCGCTAGTCGCAGCGCTCACCACGGTGCTAGACTCTTGAGACCATGAGACATTTGAATGGCCCCAACTCTATGAGACAGACCCTGACTTCGCCACCACCTACCAAATGTTGGGTGCAAATGCAGTTGTCGATAATTTCCATCTTCAGGATGGATTGTTATGTTGTCTGGGCCATATCTGTGTTCCATCAAGTGAGGGAGCGAAGATGATCTGGGAAGCCCACTATAGTCAGGTGGCAGGACACTTTGGCATTGAAAATATAGTGGCGATGCAACAGAAACATTTCTATAGGCCGAAACTTCGACAGGAGGTCAGTAAGTATATCAAGTCTTGCACTTCCTATGCTATTGCCAAACCGACCACTACGAAACAGGGCCTGTACACCCCTCTTCCCACTCCTGACAGGCCATGGGAATCCATCTCAATGAACTACATGTCAGGCCTTCCATCCACCAAGCAGGGAAATGACTGTGTTTTTGTGGTTGTTGATCGCTTTTCTAAGATGGCAATTATGGTTGCCTGCAAGTAGAGCATCACAGCAGAGGCCACTGCCAAGATCTTCTTTGAACGAGTCTGGGTACATTTTGGAATCCAACAAACCATTGTCTCAGATCGGGATAGTTGATTTCTCAACACATTCTAGTCGAGCCTCTGGTCACTGCTGGACACCAATCTCACCAAATCCACGGCGTTCCACCCCCAGACAGAGGGACAAACCGAAGTTGTAAATCGAATGATTTCATATCCTTCACATGTATAATTCAAAGCACCCTCGCAAATGGGATGAGATCCTTCCCTATGTTCATCATAGCTACAAATGAGCCCTACATATCTCAACCAGCCATAGCCCCTTTCAAGTGAGGTTGGGATTCCAACCATTGGGACCCATAGATGTTTCACTTCCCCTTGCGGTCACCTCGATCGACTCATCTCCTGCTCCAACTGAAGCTGACAAAGCCACCTGGTTCATTGAGCAGATCTAGATCATCTACCAACAGGTTTAGGATATCCTACAGAAGTCCAATGACAAGTACAAACAGCTCCATGATCAAAATCGAGTGTCGCATAAGTTTCAAGTGGGCAACAAATTTTGGTTGCACTTGCAGAAAGAACGCCTTACATGACCCCATCGAAAGCTTCGCCCACTCCATTATGGATCGTACACTATCACCAAGGTCGTAGGGGATAATTCTTTTGAGCTCAACATTACTCATTTCATTGGTCTGCACCCAGTGTTCAATGTGGATCTCCTTCGCACTTATTTCCCACCATTATTAGACACCTCAGAAGTAGTAGAACAACTGAAACCAACAGAGCTCAAACTTGACTACCTACAACAGGCATCCAATGATCATATTGTGGATAGATAGATCAAGGGCACTCGACAACAACGGATCCATCTTTATCAAGTCGTCAAAGCAGGGCAGCTCCTGCACCAAGGCAAGTGGCTCACCCGGGGCCAAATTCAGCAGAAATTTCCTCATATGATGGGGGACCTCAATACAATGGATACAATTGCATATTAAGGAGGGAGGATTAATCCAGATGGATATCAGTTCCAACCCACCTTTTCCAACTGGCTCAAAACAGTTTTCTGACAATTTTGGCAATTTACTATTTTTAGTAGTTTTAACTTACAGGGCCATTTTGAGGGCCTAAATGAATGTTTTTCAAAATAGATCTCCTCAAAGATAGAAAAAGCATGATTGAGCAGCCAAAATGAATCTCCTCGACGATACCTTTCCAACAGGCTATCACACGTCTAAAACAGACATCGTATGCAAAAGTTACGACCCCGGGAATTTGATGTACTAACTTACCCAAACGGGGCCTACATGACTTTTGGCGCTTCATCTCCTAGGGTTAGGTTTTTGGATGTCTAGGGTTTTAGGCATTCTTTCTTATTGTAAAAAAGGCCTTCAAAGCCTCATTGTAACCTTCTTCTTTCGAGTGGGTGTTTCTGTCACATCTCTTCTCAGAGATAAGCCGCCACCATTCCAGCAAGCTTGTTTCCGCTACATTTTACAGTTTCAGCTTATTTCGTTATTGAATAGAAAACTAGTTTTACTGTATCTCTATTATTTTTTGTTAAGAAACTGTTAATAATCTGTATTCATTTCATTCTGCTCATAAAATCTAGATCAGTGGTATCAGAGCGGTCTACTCCTTGTCATTTTAATGCATGTCCCCAACGAGGTCGTAATACAAAGAGTTGGGTCTCGAGCTTGTTTCTCTTGAGGAAAGAAGCTCTCGCACGCCCAAGCGACCTCCCATGGTAGGAGAAAAGAAAGAGGATAGGACAGGAGATCCTTTCAAACTGTTGATTGAGGGATCCCTCATGCAACAGAGGAACGAGATGACGGATAGTTTCGCGCAAATCCTTCGGCGGCTACCAACAGGCGACGCATCTTCTTCGAAAGGAGGCGCCGCCCCCTTCAAGGTACAAATAAACTTCGATATTCCTATATTTTAAGGTCACATAGACACAGATGTTGTAGACAAGTGATTGAATCTACTAGAAAGGTATTTTTCTGTCCATACCTTTTCGAATAAAGAAAAGATTACTTTTGCGCTCCTCAAAGTCATTCCCCATGTCAAAGATTGGTGGGAAACTTTCTGTGAGCAAAAGGAAATAGAGGAAACCTCATTATTTTAATTCAAGACCACCTGGGAATCCTTCAGGGGTGTTATTAAGGAACAATACTACCCTGTCGAAATTTATGACGACCTGTATACCAAATGGACCATAGTGCGGCAAGAAAGAGACCAAGCAGTGCCAGATTTCACAAATATCTTCCATACCTTGCGCACATAGTTGGGTATCAAAGATTCAAAGCGACATCTGGTGCTCTGCATAGATACATCCAAATCGAAATTGAATTTCTGGACATCTCATCCTTGGGCGCGGGCTACCGATATGCCGTCAAAATCGAGCAAAAGCTCAAAAAAAAGACGCGGCAATTTGGGCCTGGGAACCCCTCACAACAAAAGCTAGTAAAGGGTGGCCCCAACCCACCGAACAAAGGAAAAATAAAAGAAGGACAGTAACAATACAACCAGTCCAAGCCATAAGCAAAGAAGGACACTGGAAAGACAAAGAAAGATACTGGGAAGTGGTTCGACTTCCATAAGAGCCCTTGGCATAAAACTACTGACTACTGCTCAAAGAAGTCATTGGTGGCCGAAGTGAAAGCCTCTGAATCAGATGAAGATTATGACTCTGAGCCAGAACCAGAAAGGAGAAGATGGATCATTGACGTGGAACCTAGTGCCACCGTTTCTACCACCAAGCTCCAGCCTGGTGAACCAAATGAGCCAAAAGAATCAGAGTGCCTCTTCCATTCACAAATGTGGGTAAAAGGAACCCCGTTGCACTTCATCGTTGATAGTGGTAGCCAGAAGAACCTCATATTAGTAGAGGTCATCAAGCGGCTGGCCCTGCCAACAACGCCGCACCCACAACCATACACCATTGGATGGCTCCGCCAAGGAAGCGATCTCCGCGTCAGCCAACTGTGTCGACTGTCGTATGACATCAAGCCCTTCAATGACGAGGTATTGTGTGAATTTTTCTCCTCTTGAAGTTTGTGATGTTATTTTGGGCCAACCTTATTTATGGAAATGTCATGTTCTATATGAGTCTAGGTCTCGTAGTGTTATTATTACTTTGAACAAGAAATTGTACAGGATACCCGAGGCAATCCCACCTCGTGATATTTCCTTAATATCTGCTAAGCAATGAAGGAAGGTCATCTCTCAGATGGGGAAGTTTATCTTCTTCGTGATTCACTCACAGAATAAGTGAAAGATCACAGCCACATCTAGGGTATCTGCAACCGAACTCTCCACACAGCAGAAGCAAGTAGATAAGGTCGTGGAAGAATACTCAGATATCTTCTCCTCACCTACAGGGGTACCTCTGCACTTCCAGGTTAATCACCCCATCGATCTAACCCCCGATGCACCGCTACCCAATGGGCCAATCTATCATCGCTCTTTGTTAGAGAATGAAGAGATCAAGCGACATATCCAAGAACTGCTCCACAAGGGGCACATCTGCCCCAACTCATCACCTTCTGGGAGCCCAATTGTGTTGGTATAGAAGAAAGTTGGAACCTAGTGACTCTGTATTGATTACCAAGCTCTGAATAAAATCACAGTTAGAAACTAGTACCTGATTCCCCAAATTGATGACCTCCTTGATCAACTCATGGGGGCCAAATACTTCAGTAAGATTGATCTAAAGTCTGGCTACCACCAAGTCCCGATAGAACAGACAGATGTATGGAAGATCGCCTTCAAGTCAAAGGAAGGCCTTTTTGAATGGTTGTTTATGCCCTTTGGTTTGACAAATGCTCCAGCCACTTTCATGAGGATTATGGACGATATCCTGTGACCATTCACCAATAATTTTGTAGTGGTGTATCTCGATGACATTCTAATTTACAGCAAGACTTGGGCCGAACACTTGCATCATATTCAGCAGGTTCTGCACACCATGCGGCAACACAAGCTATGCGCCAACTTGGAAAAATGCTCCTTTGGCATGGAGAGGGTCCATTACCTAGGCTACATCATTGATCAGCATGGCGTACATGTGGATCTAGCCAAGATCCAAGTCATACATGACTGGCCAGCCCCAACAACACTCACTGAGCTTCAGAGCTTCTTGAGCCTTGCCAATTTCTACCATAGGTTTGTGTTGGGTTTCTCCCATATTGTATGGGCCCTCAGCCAAATAAACAGGGGTGGTGGTAAGGAAAAATTTGCGTGGGGTCGGTCACAACAACAAGCGTTCAATGATTTGAAGCAGTGCTTGTGCTCAGCGCTAGTGCTTTCACTACCAGACCTGCAACATCCTTTTCATATCGAGACAGATGCTTCAGACTATGTTGTGGGCGTCGTTCTCACTCAGCACGGCCACCCCGTGCCCTATCATAGTGAGACACTATCAGATATTTTCCGTAAGTACCCTACTTACGACAAAGAAATGTATTCCATTTTGCAAGCATGCCGCCAGTGGAGACATTACATTCTTTGTAAGGAGACAGTCACCCACTCTAATCGTAAGCCACTGCAATTCATGCAGACACAGGGAAAATTGCAAAATGACCGCCATCAAAAGCGGTCCACATACTTGCAGGAATTCCACCTCAACATCAAGTATAAAACAGGAAGCACCAATCACATCGTTGATTGCCTCAATAGATCGCTAGTCGCGACACTCACCATGGTGTTAGACTCTTGCGGCCATGAGACATCTGGATGGCTCCAACTCTATAAGACAGACCCTGACTTCGCCACCACCTACCAAATGTTGGGTGCAAACGTAGTTTTTGATAATTTCCATCTTCAGGATGGGTTGTTGTGTTGTCTGGGCCATATATGTGTTCCATAAAGTGACCGAGCAAAGATGATATGGGAATCCTGCTACAGGCAGGTGGGAGGACACTTTAGCGTTGAAAAGACAGTGGCAATGCTACAGAAACATTTCTACTAGCTGAAACTTTGACAGGAGGTCAGCAAGTATATCAGGTCCTGCATTGCCTACGATATTTCCAAACCGACCACTAAGAAACAGGGCCTGTACATCCCTCTTCCTACTCCTAACAGGCCATGGGAATCCATCTCAACGGACTACATGTCGGGCCTCCCATCCACCAAGCTCGCAAATGACTGTGTTTTTGTGGTTGTTGATCGCTTTTCTAAGATTGTGATTCTAGTTGCCTGCAAGAAGAGCATCACAGCAGAGGCCACTGCCAAGATCTTCTTTGAACGAGTCTGGGTACATTTTGGAATCCCACAAACCATTGTCTCAGATTGGGATAGTCGATTTCAAAGCGCATTCTGGTCGAGCCTCTGGTCACTTCTGGACACCAAGCTCACCAAATCCACAGCCTTCCACCCCCAAACAGATGGCCAAACTGAGGTTGTAAATCGAATGATTATGCATATCCTTCGCATGTATAATTCAAAGCACCCTCGCACATGGGATGAGAGCCTTCCCTATGTCCAGCATAGCTACAACCAATCTCTGCATAGCTCAACCGGCCACATCCCCTTTCAAGTAGGGTTGGGATTCCAACCATTGGGATCCATAGATGTTTCACTTCCCCTTGTGGTCACCTCGATCGACTCATCTCCTGCTCCAACTGAAGCTGACAAAGCCACCTGGTTCATTAAGCGGATCCAGCACATCCGCCAATAGGTTCAAGATATCCTACAGAATTCCAATGACAAGTACAAACAGTGCCATGATCAACATCGGGTGCCGCATACGTTTCAGGTGGGCGACAAAGTTTGGTTGCACTTGCAGAAAGAACGCCTTACAGGACCCCATAGAAAGCTTCACCCACTCCGTTATGGGTCGTATACTATCACCAAGTCTGTGGGGGATAATTCTTTTTAAATCAACATTCCTCCTTTCCTTGGTCTGGACCCAGTATTCAACATGGATCTCCTTCGCCCTTATTCCCCACCATTATTGGACACCTCAGAAGTAGCAGAACAACTGACATCAATAGATATCAACCCTGACTGCCTACAATAGGAATCCAATGATCATATTGTGGATAGATATATCAAGGGCACTCGACAACAAAGGATCCAGCTTTATCGAGTCGTCAAAGCAAGGCAGCTCCTGCACCAAGGAAAGTGGCTCACCAGGGGCCAAACTCAGCAGAAATTTCCTAATCTGATGGGGGACCTCAAAACAATGGATACCATTTCTTCCTAAGGAGGGAGGATTGATCTAGATGGATATCGGTGGCCACCCACCTTTTCCAACTGGCTCAAAACATTTTTCTGACAATTTTGGCAATTTACTATTTTTAGCAGTTTTAACTTCCGGGGCCATTTTGAGGGCCTAAATGAAGGTTTTTTGGGATTGAGATTCTCAATGATAGCCATATGCATGGCTAATCCCCCAAAATGAATCTCCTTGATGATACCTTTCCAACGGGCTATCACACGCCTAAAACAGAGATCGTATGCAAAAGTTACGACCCTGGGAAGTTGATGTACTAACTTACCCAAACGGGGCCCACATGACTTTTGGCGCTTCATCTCCTAGGGTTAGGTTCTTGGATGTCTAGCATTTTTGGAATTCTTTCTTATTGTAAAAAAGGCCTTCAGAGCCTCATTGTAACTTTCTTCTTGCGAATGGGCGTTTTCGTCACATCTCTTCTCAGAGATAAGCCACCACCATTCCAGCAAGCTTGTTTCTGTTGCATTTTACAGTTTCAGCTTATTTCATTATTGAATAGAAAACCAGTTTTACTGCATCTTTGTTATTTTGTGTTAAGAACATGTTAATAATCTGTATTCATTTCATTCTTCTCATAAAATATGGATCAGTGGTATCAGAGTGGTCTGTTCCTTTTCATCTTAATGCATGTCCCCAACAAGGTCGGAGTACAAAGAGTTGGGTCTCGAGCTTGTTTCTCTTGAGGAAAGAATCTCTCACATGCCCAAGCGGCCTCCCATGGTAGGAGAAAATAAATATGACAGCATAGGAGATCCTTTCAAATTTTTGATTGAGGAAGCCCTCACGCAACAGAGGAATGAGATGATGGATAGTTTCGCGCAAATCCTTCGGCGAATACCAATAGGCGACGCATCTTCTTCGAACGGAGGCCCTGCCCCCTTCAAGGTACAAATAAACTTCAATATTCCCATATTTGAAGGTCAGATAGACGCAGATGTTGTAGACAAGTGGTTGAATCTACTAGAAGGGTATTTTTTTGTCCATAAATTTTCGAATAAAGAAAAGATTACTTTTGCGCTCCTCAAGGTCGTTCCCCATGTCAAAGATTGGTGGGAAACTTTCTGTGAGCAAAAGGAAACAGAGGGTGGCCCCAACCCACCAAACAAAGGAAAGACAAAAGATGGACAGTAAAAAGACAACCAGTCCAATCCACAAGCAAAGAAGGACACCAGAAAGACAAAGAAAGATACTGGGAAGTGGTGAGACTTCCATAAGAGCCCTTGGCATAACACCGCTGACTGCCGCTCAAAGCAGTCACAAGTGGCTGAAGTGAAAGCCTCTGAATCAGATGACGATTATGACTCTGAGCTAGAACTAGAAAGGGGAAGATGGATCATTGACACAGAACCCAGTGCCACTGTTGCTACCACCAAGCTCCATCCTGGTGAACTAAACGAGCCAGAAGAAGGAGAGTGCCTCTTTCATTCATAGATGTGGGTAAAAGGCACCCCGCTGCACTTCATCGTTGATAGCGGTAGACAGAAGAACCTCATCTCAGCAGACGTCATCAAGTTGTTGGCCCTGCCAACAACACTGCACCCACAACCATACACCATTGGATGGCTCTGCCAAGGAAGCGATCTCTGTGTCAGCCAACAGTGTCGATTGTTGTACGGCATCAATCCCTTCAAAGACGAGGTATTGTGTGATGTTTCTCCTCTCAAAGTTTGTGATGTTCTTTTGGGCCACCCCTATTTATGGAAACATCATGTTGTATATGAGTCTAGGCCTCGTAGTGTTATTATTACTTTGAACAGGAGATTGTACAGGATACCCGAGGCAATCCCACTTAGTGTTATTTACTTGATCTCTACTAAGAAAAGTAGGAAGGTCATCTCTCAGACGGGAAAGTTTGTCTTCTTCGTGATTCACTCTCAGAATAAGTGAAAGATCACAGCCACATCCAGGGTCTCTGCAGCCGACCTCTCCACACAGCAGAAGCAAGTAGATAAGGTCATGGAAGAATACTCAGATATCTTCTCCTCACCTAAAGGGGTACCTCTGCACTGCCAGGTCAATCACCCCATCGATCTGACCACCGGCGCACCGCTACCCAATGGGCCAGTCTATCGTCGCTCTTTGTTAGAGAATGAGGAGATCAAGTGATAGATCCAAGAACTGATCCACAAGGGGCACATCCGCCCCAGCTCATCACCTTGTGAGAGCCCAATTGTGCAGGTACAGAAGAAATATGGAACCGAGTGACTCTGTATTGATTACCGAGCTCTGAATAAAATCACAGTCAAAAACCAGTACCCGATTCCCCGAATCGATGACCTCCTTGATCAACTCACGGGGACCAAATACTTCAATAAGATTGATCTGAATTATGGCTACCACCAGGTCCCGATAGAACAGACAGATGTATGGAAGACTGCCTTCAAGACAAAGGAAGGCCTTTTTGAATGGTTATTCATGCCCTTTGGTTTGACAAATGCTCCAGCCACTTTCATGAGGATGATGGACGATATCCTATGACCATTCACCAATACTTTTGTATTGGTGTATCTGGATGACATTCTAATTTACAGCAAGACTTGGGCCAAACACTTGCAGCATATTCAGCAGGTTCTACACACCCTGTGACAGCACAGGCTATATGCCAACTTGGAGAAATGCTCCTTCGGCTTGGACAGGGTCCATTACCTGGGCTACATCATTGATCAGCATGGCATACATGTGGATCCAGCCAAGATCCAAGTCATCTGTGACTGGCCAGCCCCAACAACACTCACTGAGCTTCGAAGCTTCTTGGGCCTTGCCAATTTCTACCACAGGTTCGTGTTGGGTTTCTCCCATATTGCATGGGACCTCAGCCAAATAAACAGGGGTGGTGGTAAGGAGAAATTTGTGTGGGGTCGGTCCCAACAAAAAGCATTCGATGATTTGAAGCAGTGCTTGTGCTCAGCCCCAGTACTTTCACTACCAGACCTGCAACATCCTTTTAAGATCGAGACAGATGCTTCAGACTATGCTATGGCTTTCGTTCTCACTCAAGATGGCCATCCCGTGGCCTATCATAGTGAGACACTATCAGATACTGTCCATAAGTACCCTACTTACGACAAAGAAATGTACTCCATTTCACAAGAATGCCGCCAGTAGAGAAATTACATTCTTGGGAAGGGGACAGACATCCACACTGATCATAAGCCACTGTAATTCATGCAGACACAGGGAAAATTGCAGAATGTCTTCCAACAAAAGTGGTCCACATACTTGCAGCAATTCCACCTCAACATCAAGTATAAAACAAGAAGCACCAATCACGTCGTTGATTGCCTCAGCAGACCGTCAGTCGCGGCACTCACCACGGTGCTAGAATCTTACGGCCATGAGACATCTGGATGGCCCCAACTCTATGAGACAAACCCTGACTTCGCCACCACCTACCAAATGTTGGGTGAAAATGCAGTTGTCGATAATTTCCATCTTTGGGATGGGTTGTTGTGTCATCTGGGCCATATATGTTTTCCATCAAGTGAGGGAGCAAAGATGATCTGGGAATCCCACTACAGTCGGGTGGCAGGACACTTCGGCATTAAAAAGACAGTGGCGATGCTATAGAAACATTTCTACTGGCTGAAACTTCGACAGGAGGTCAACAAGTATATCAGGTCCTGCACTACATGCGTTATTTCCAAACCGACCACTAAGAAACAAGGCCTATACACCCCTCTTCCTACTCCTGACAGGCCATGGGAATCCATCTCAATGGACTACATGTCGGGCCTCCCATCCACCAAGCGTGGAAATGACTGTGTTTTTGTGGTTGTTGATCGCTCTTCTAAGATGGTGATTCGGGTTGCCTGCAAGAAGAGCATCACAGCAGAGGCCACTGCCAAGATCTTCTTTGAATGAGTCTGGGTACATTTTGGAATCCCACAAACCATTGTCTCAGATAGAGATATTTTAATTCTCAACACATTCTAGTCGAACCTCTGGTCACTGCTGGACACCAAGCTCACCAAATCCACGGCCTTCCACCCCCAGACAGATGGCCAAAACGAGGTTGTAAATCAAATGATTGTGTATATCCTTTTCATGTATAATTCAAATCACCCTCGCACATGGGATTAGAGCCTTCCCTTTGTCCAGCATAGCTACAACCGAGCCCTGCATAGCTCAATCGGCCACATCCCCTTTCAAGTGGGGTTGGGATTCCAACCATTGGGACCCATAGATGTTGCACTTCCCCTTGCGGTCACCTCGACCGACTCATATCCTGCTCCAAATGATGCTGACAAATCCACCCGGTTCATTGAGTGGATCCAGCACATCCGCCAACAGGTTCAGGATATCCTACAGAAGACCAATGACAACTACAAACAGCACCATGATCAACATTGGGTGCCGCATAAGTTTCAGGTGGGTGACAAAGTTTGGTTTCACTTGCAGAAAGAACGCCTTACAGGACCCCATCGGAAGATTCACCCACTTTGTTATGGGTCATACACTATCCAAGGCCATGGGGGATAATGCTTTTAAGCTCAACATTCCTCATTTCATTGGTATGCACCCAATGTTCAACATGGATCTCCTTCGCCCTTATTTCCCACCATTATTGGACACCTCAGAAGTAGTAGAACAGCTGACACCAACAGAGCTCAAACCCGACTGCTACAATAGGAATCCAATGATCATATTGTGGACAGACATATCAAGGGCACTCGACAACAAAGGATCTAGCTTTATCGAGTCATCAAAGCAAGGCAGCTCCTACACCAAGGCAAGTGCCTCACTCGGGACCAAATTCAGCAAAAATTTCCTCATCTAATGGGGGACCTCAACACAATGGAGACCATTGCTTCCTAAAGAGGGAGGATTGAGCTAGATGGATATCGGTGACCACCCACCTTTTCCATCTGGCTCAAAACAGTTTTCTGACAATTTTGGCAATTTACTATTTTTAGCAGTTTTAACTTCCGGGACCATTTTGAGGGCCTAAATGAAGGTTTTTCGGGATCAAGCTCCTCAATTATAGGTGAAGGAATGAGTGAGCACCCAAAATTATTCTCCTCTATGATACCTTTCCAATGGGCTATCACACGCCTAAAACGGAGATTGTATGCAAAAGTTACGACCCTGAAAAGTTGATGTACTAACTTACCCAAACGGGGCCCACATGACTTTTAGCGCTTCATCTCCTAGGGTTAGGTTTTTGGATGTCTAGGGTTTTTTGAATTCTTGCTTATTGTAAAAAATTCCTTCAGAGCCTCATTGTAACCTTCTTCTTGCGAATGGGCGCTGTCGTCACATCTCTTCTCACAGATAAGCCACCACCACTCCAGCAAGCTTGTTTCTGCTGCATTTTACAGTTTCAGCTTATTTCGTTATTGAATAGAAAATCAGTTTTACTGCATCTCTGTTATTTTGTCTTAAGAACCTGTTAATAATATGTATTCATTTCATTCTGCTCATAAAATCCAGATAAGTGGTATCAGAGCAGTCTGCTCTTTGTCGTCTTAATGCATGCCCCCAACGAGGTCGGAGTACAAAGAGTTGGGTCTTGAGATTGTTTCTCTTGAGGCAAGAAGCTCTCACATGCCCAAGCGACCTCCCATGGCAAGAGAAAATAAAGACGGGACATGAGATCCTTTCAAAATGTTTATTGAGGAATCCCTCACGCAACAAAGGAACGAGATGATGGATAGTTTCGCGCAAATCCTTCGACGGATACCAACAGGCGACGCATCTTCTTCAAACGGAAGCGCCGCCCCCATCAAGGTACAAATAAAATTCGATATTCCTATATTTGAAGGTCAGATATATGCAGATGTTGTAGACAAGTGGTTGAATCTACTAGAAGGGTATTTTTCTATCCATAACTTTTCGAATAAAGAAAAGATTACTTTTGCGCTCCTCAAAGTTGTTCCTCGTGTCAAAGATTGGTGGAAAACTTTCTATGAGCAAAAGGAAACAGAGGAAACCTCATTATTTTTAGTCATGTCCACCTAGGAACCCTTCAGAGATGCTATTAAGGAACAATACTACCTTGTCGAAAGCTATGACGACCTGTATACCAAATGGACCACACTGCGGCAAGAAAGAGACCAAGCAGTGTCAGATTTCACAAATATCTTCCATACCTTGTGCACCAAGTTGGGTATAAAAGATTCAGAGTGACATCTGGTGCTCTACATAAATACATCCAGACCGAAATGGATTTTATGTACATCTCATCCTTGGGCGCGGCCTACCGATATGCCGTTAAAATCGAGCAGAAGCTCAAACAAAAGACGTGGCAATTTGGGCCTGGGAACCCCTCACAACAAAATACAGGAAAGGGCGGCCCCAATCCACTGAACAAAGAACAGAGAAAACATGGACAGTATCAAGACAACCAGTCCAAGACCCAAGCAAAGAAGGACACCGGAATGACAAAGAAAGATAACGGGAAGTGGTGCGACTTCCATAAGAGCCCTTGGCATAACACTACTAACTTCTGCTCAAAGCAGTCACTCGTGGCTGAAGTGAAAGCCTTTGAATCAGATGCAGATTATGACTCTAAGCCAGAACCAGAAAGGGGAAGACAGATCATTGACGTGAAACCCAGTGCCACCGTTTCTACCACCAAGCTCCAGCCTGGTGAACTAGACGAGCCAGAAGAAGGAGAGTGCCTCTTCCATTCACAGATGTGGGTAAAAGGCACCCCGCTGCACTTCATCGTTGATAGCAGTAGCTAGAAGAACCTCATCTCAGTAGAGTTCGTCAAGCGGCTGGCCCTACCAACAACGCTGCACCCACAACCATACAGCATTGGATGGCTCCACCAAGGAAGCGATCTCTGTGTCAGCCAACAGTGTCAACTGTCGTACGGCATCAAGCCCTTCCAAGACGAGATATTGTGTGATGTTTCTAAACTCGAAGTTTGTGATGTTCTTTTGGGCCAACCTTATTTATGGAAACATCATGTTGTATATGAGTCTAGGCCTCGTAATGTTATTATTACTTTGAACAGGAAATTGTACAGGATACCCCAGGCAATCCCACCTAGTGTTATTTCCTTGATCTCTGCTAAGCAATGTAGGAAAGTCATCTCTTATATGGGGAAGTTTGTCTTCTTCATGATTCACTCTTAGAATAAGTGAAAGATCAAAGCCACATCTAGGGTCTCTGCGGCCGACCTCTCCACATAGTAGAAGAAATTAGATAAGGTCGTCGAAGAATAATCGGATATCTTCTCCTCACCTACAGAGGTACCTATGCACTGTCAGATCAAGCACCCCATCGATCTGACCCCCAGCGCACCGCTACCCAATGGGCCAGTCTATCGTTGCTCTTTGTTAGAGAATGAGGAGATCAACTGACAGATCCAAGAACTTCTCCACAGGGGGCACATCTGCGACAGCTCATCACCTTGTAGGAGCCCAATTGTGCTAGTACAGAAGAAAGATGGAACCTGGCGACTGTGTATTGATTACTGAGCTTTGAATAAAATCACAGTCAGAAACTAGTACCCGATTCCCTGAATCGATGACCTCCTTGATCAACGCACGAGGGCCAAATACTTCAGTAAGATTGATCTGAAGTCTATCTACCACCAGGTCTCGATAGAACAAATAGATGTATGGAAGACCGCCTTCAAGTCAAAGGAAGGCCTTTTTGAATGGTTGGTCATGCCCTTTGGTTTCACAAATGCTTCAGCCACTTTCATGAGGATGATGGACGATATCTTGCGACCATTCACCAATACTTTTGTAGTGGTGTATCTACATGACATTCTAATTTACAGCAAGACTTGGGCCAAACACTTGCAGCATATTCAGCAGGTTCTACACACCCTGTGGCAGCACAGACTATACGCCAACTTGGAAAAATGCTCCTTCGGCATGGACAAGGTCCATTACTTGGGCTACATCATTGATCAGCATGGCGTACATGTGGATCTATCCAAGATCCAAGTCATCCGTGACTGGCCAACCCCAACAACACTCACTGATCTTCGGAGCTTCTTGGGCCTTGCCAATTTCTACCATAGGTTCATGTTGGGTTTCTCCCATATTGCATGGACCCTCAGAAAAATAAATAGGGTTGGTTGTAAGGTGAAATTTTCATGGGGCCGGTCCCAACAACAAGCGTTCAATGATTTGAAGCAGTGCTTGTGCTTAGCTCCAGTACTTTCACTACCAGACCTGCAACATCCTTTTGAGATCGAGACAAATGCTTCAGAATATGTTGTGGTCATCGTTCTCACTCAGCACGGCCACCCCGTGGCCTATCATAGTGAGACACGATCAGATATTGTCTGTAAGTACCCTACTTATGACAAAGAAATGTACTCCATTGTGAAAGCATGCCGCCAGTGGAGACATTACATTCTTGGGAAGGAGACAGTCATCCACATTGATCATAAGCCACTGCAGTTCATCCAGACACAAGGAAAATTGCAGAATAACCGCCATCAAAATTGGTCCACATACTTGCAGCAATTCCACCTCAACATCAAGTATAAAACAGGAAGCACCAATCGCATCCTTGATTGCCTCAGCAGACCACCAGTCGCAGCACTCACCACGGTGCTAGACTCTTGTAGCCATGAGACATCTGGATGGCCCCAACTCTATGAGACAAACCCTGACTTCGCCACCACCTACCAAATGTTTGGTGCAAATGCAGTTGTCGATAATTTCCATCTTCAGGATGGGTTGTTCTGTTGTCTGGGCCATATATGTGTTCCATCAAGTCAGCGAGCGAAGATGATCTGGGAATCCCACTACAGTTGGGTGGCAGGACACTTCGGAATTGAAAAGACAGTGGCGATGCTACAGAAACATTTCTACTGGTTGAAACTTCGACAGGAGGTCAGCAGGTATATCAGGTCCTGCACTACCTGTGGTATTGCCAAACCGACCACTAAGAAACAGGGCTTGTACACCCCTCTTCCTACTCCTGATAGGCCATGGGAATCCATATCAATGGACTACATGTCAGGCCTCCCATCCACCAAGTGGGGAAATGAATGTGTTTTTGTGGTTGTTGATCGTTTTTCTAAGATGGTGATTCTGGTTGCCTGCAAGAAGAGCGTCACAGTAGAGGCCACTGCCAAGATCTTCTTTGAACAAGTCTGGGTACATTTTGGAATCCCAAAAACCATTATCTCAGATCGGGATAGTCGATTTCAAATCACATTCTGGTCGAGCCTTTGGTCACTTCTGGACACCAAGCTCACCAAATCCACGGCCTTCCACCCCCAGACAGATGGCCAAACTGAGGTTGTAAATCGAATGATTGTGCATATCCTTCACATGTATAATTCAAAGCACCCTCGCACATGGGATGAGAGCCTTCCCTATGTCCAGCATAGCTACAACCAAGCCCTGCATAGCTCAACTGGCCACATCCCCTTTCAAATGGGGTTGGGATTCCAACCATTGGGACCCATAGATGTTGCACATCCCCTTGCGGTCACCTCGACCGACTCATCTCCTGCTCCAACTGAAGCTGACAAAGCCACCCGGTTCATTGAGCGGATCCAACACATCCACCAACAGGTTCAGGATATCCTACAGAAGTCCAATGACAAGTACAAACAGCACCATGATCAACATCGGGTGTCGCATAATTTTTAGGTGGGCGACAAAGTTTGGTTGCACTTGCAGAAAGAACGCTTTACATGACCCCATCGAAATCTTCGCCCAATCTGTTATGGGTCATACACTATCACCAAGGCCATGGGGGATAATGATTTTGAGCTCAACATTCCTCCTTTCCTTGGTCTGCACCCAGTGTTCAACGTGGATCTCCTTCACCCTTATTTCCCACCATTATTGGACACCTCAGAAGTAGCAGAACAACTGACACCAACAGAGCTCAACCTCAACTGCCTAAAAAAAGCATCCAATGATCATATTGTGGATAGACATATCAAGGGCACTTGACAACAAATGATCCATCTTTATCGAGTCATCAAAGTAGGGCAGCTCCTGCACCAAGGCAAGTGGCTCACCCAGGGCCAAATTCAGCAGAAATTCCCTCATCTGATGGGGGACCTCAACACAATGGAGACTATTGCTTCCTAAGGAGGGAGGATTGATCCATATGGATATCAGTGGCCTCCCACCTTTTCCAACTGGCTCAAAACATTTTTCTAACAATTTTGGCAATTTACTATTTTTAGCGGTTTTAACTTTCGGGGCCATTTTGAGGGCCTAAATGAAGGTTTTTCGGGATCAAGCTCCTCAATGATAGCCAAATGCATGATTAAGCCTCTAAAATGAATCTTTTCGACAATACCTTTCCAGCGAGCTATCACACGCCTAAAACAGAGATCGTATGCAAAAGTTACGACCCCGGGAAGTTGATGTACTAACTTACCCAAACGGGGCCCACATGACTTTTGACGCTTCATCTCCTAGGGTTAGGTTTTTCGATGTCTAGGGTTTTTTTCATTCTTGCTTATTGTAAAAAAAGGCCTTCAGAGCCTCATTGTAACCTTCTTCTTGCGAATGGGCGCTATCGTCACATCTCTTCTCAGAGATAAGCCGCCACCATTCCAGCAAGCTTGTTTCCGCTGCATTTTACAATTTCATCTTATTTCGTTATTGAATAGAAAACCAGTTTTACTGTATCTCTATTATTTTGTGTTAAGAACCTGTTAATAATCTGTATTCATTTCATTCTGCTCATAAAAACTGTATCAGGAACTTTATATATAAAACTTAAAATAGACAAATACATTCTGCAATTGCACGGATTCATACATAATAATAATAAAAATACACATGCATAACACATAGGAATAACCCATAAAAATAAACGCATACATAATAATGCAACATGTAATTTAACACAAATTAGACACTTATCTTGGTAAAAATATCACCAACTATGTGAAGACCTTTCAAGAACCTCCCATCTTTAGACCACATTGCTCATCAGTCTCAGCAGTGGGTCACCCCCGAACCGGGACTAAACTTCACTCGGGTAAAGGGATTCCTAACCAGGCTGATGTATCTGAGACAACAGGAAAATCTCTGTAACATGTGCCAACTCAAACTAACAGCCTATAGTCGCTCATTCCCCACATGCATATTCCACCCCAAGAAGTGTGCCCTTTCTCTGCTCAAGATTCCTTTGGCTGCCACACTTCCTTTCTGAGGCTTCAGCATCAGGCCAAATAGGAAGTCTCAGAGCCATGTAGCTACAGTTTGGCACCTTCAGGAAATCAATTCCCAGCAATTCTCTCACTTAGAGAGAAATTTCTCATGGTCCTAACAACCTACCTCTTCAATATCCCATGGGCCTGACAACCCACTTCTTCAGTCCAGCTCCTAAGCTAACCAAGTACAGGTACATGTATGGGTACGAGTACAGGTACAGTGAAAGGAAGGTGCATATATAGCTACAGGTACAAGTATAGGAAGGTACGAAGGATAGCTAAATGAGTGAGTGCACGATGATGGAATGATGATTCCCCCAAAAATGAACTAAGTCCAAACTATATGTATGCATGTTCCCAACTTGACACTTGTCATGTTGAGAGCTACTTTGGCTCACTTGTCCCCATCCTTAGAACTTAGGATAAAATAACTATCCATACTTTATACTTTAAGGAATATTAATATAATATTCCTTTTTGGATTAAGCTCCCTAGCTTAGCCCCTTATCCTTAACTTTTAGCCCCCCCTTTCCCTAATTAGTGGAGTTTAGTCCCCCATAATTTTTTATCGTGGTCGGTCTACATGCAATGATGTATTATATTAATGATAAGAAATATACAAAAATAGGCTCACTAGCCTTTAACATCTAGGCTCTTTGGCCTAATTCAACACATAAGCCTCCTAGCTTATAATAACTGGCTCACCGGCCTATAAAACACAACATATACAAAAAGGTTCCCTGGCCTCAAAATCACATGCACTTAAGTTTGATGTGCGTGGTATCTTGGAATGTGCACACTTCATCATTTTAATGCGCAGTACATATGTGCACTATACCATGAAAGGTGCATGCAAAATGATATCAAACAGCTCACCAACTTAAGTACATTTGCATTTACATTTACAATTGGGATTTGGCCTAGGGATATTACACGTGATGAGGTTAGTCGCCACGTGTCTTTGGTGCCAGTTGGACCACTCAATCGGGCGCTTTAGGAAGAAGGACTTATGTATTTCCCCAAGGGGGGTTCCTGATGGGGTGTGCTTCTGGTGGGGTGAGTTTCCCGGTGGGGTAAAGTTCCCAGTTAAGATATGGTTCCGAGGACCGGGTAATCGGGTAACCAGAAATCGGGAAGCTCTTGGTTGTGTCAAATGTGGGGATCCACTGAATTTCAATGCATGGTTGGGTATAAAATTGCCTTCGAGTTCTGACAATGGTTTGTGTATGTGTTCTTCATCCATTGGCCGAGGTATGCCACGTTGGAGAGTGACATGTCCTGACACGTCGATCCACGTTGGATGGTACAGGTGATGTGGAGCCACATGGAGGTAGGAAGAAGAATGTATGAAATCTTAAAAAGGACATAACTTTCAGTTATTAACTTTTTTTACCACAATTATAGTCATCGGAAATATCTCAAAGAGCATAACTGAATAATGAGATAAGAGTTGGATTTGGAGGGATGAGTAAGAAAGGTGGTTCGAAAAAAAAGAAAAGATTTTTTTTTGTGAAAAGGACAAAGTTGCATATTCCAAATTATTGTAGAATCTTACTGGAGCATCCAATTTCAAATATGAAAGTTGTTTTGTGTTCAAAATTGTAAATAATATATGTTCCCAATACAAAAAAAATTCTTGGTTATTTGTGGATTTTCTGCTATAGTTGATAGAATTTGACCTTCTAGTGAAATTGCACCAATGGAGAAAGTGTGTAAATAGGGTGAAAATGGTTTTTTCAGGAAGCCATAACTTTCAACTCAGAGATCAAATTGAGACATATAAGCAATAATTGGAAATATATTAGATGGAATAATCTAGTTGTGCACCCTGGACTGTGAAAGGATCAGCATAACTCACAGGGAATCAAAAGGAAGATTTTTGGTGCACTTAAAGGAGAAAAAATATGCATGTTCTTTCTTGTCAAAATTTTAGAATTATGGTTTTTAGCTAACAAATGTGGTTGTATGCATATTTTTCTGAGATCAAAGTTGCAAGTAGAAAAAATCATATGCAAGGGAATTATTCAAATAAGAAGAGAAAAAGGCCTGAAATGAATAATGCTAAAATATGAACTAGGTTCAACTAGGTAACTTGAGAATTCATGAAACTAGTCTTCGAATAAAAAGAAACATAGTGTATACATGGAGATAAGGTGCATCATCTCCAGGGGACAATTATGCAGTTTTGGATTCGAAACTCCTTTTTTGTTAACATAGTAATGCAGTGGAAGAATAGTACAAGTATAAGAAGTTTAGGGGTGAAACAATGAAGACTCGTGCACTCTAAAGAGTGCAATAGATACATAAGGCAATGCATTATGTGCATAATTAATCTAAAAGATGTAACCAAACTTCAAGGAAGGATGATAGGATTCTAGTAGAATTGAGGACAGCCAAGAACAATAAAGAGAGTTATACATGATGAAAGTTGTTGATGCAAGTTGTTATGATATGGACACTAGACGACTATATATAACACATGATGTTGGAGAGAATATGCACTCATGGGCATGATAGGATGCATTCTTAGTGCATATATATATGAATTAGTGCATGTGAAAGTGTTTGAGAATACATATGACATGTTGTAGACTAGGAATATTACATTGTTATATGTGTGTGTGTGTGTGTGTGTTAAAGTTGCTAATGGTGTATGTTGTTCCAAGAAAGAGGAAATTACTGCATCACTAAAAGTATTGATGGCGTCGCATATGGAAGCCATCCATACGAAAGAAGAAACATGAAGACAAAATGTTGAATAAGAGGTTGGTGAAGGAGGCATAGTAACTCCTACTAATACCAAATAATCAGGTAGCATCAAAACAATTAATGGCAGTTACACAAGTATTAATTGGATGTGTTATGTTGCATAATTATTGAAGGGAATTTAGGTCAAAATTTCTTTAGCCAAAATTTAACATTTAAAAGTGATATTATTATGTGTTTTGAATACATTCATTGAAATAACTTACCATTCGTTATGGTAAAAGCTAAAGGCATGTAATATTTATAAAATTCATATAACTTTGGAATGCATTCATATGAAAAAATAACATGTTAGAAATGTGTTGGTTATGGGTTAATAACCAAAGAAAATAAGGGTTATAAACCTGTTATAGAAATGAATGTCAACGTATCTATTTATGTGTAAGGTCGTGACATGGTTGAATATGGAAAGGCTATGGTGCCACACGAGTATCCTATAGTTTTCCTGCTATAATCGATGTTTGGACTACAACACTTTTGTCAACACTGAAGAGCATCAAAGAATTATATTCTTGGTGTTGTGTTTAGGTTGAAAATGAAGGTATCCAAATAGTTAGGAAAACAATAGGAAGTGTGTGGATGATGTGTCAAGGCATTGGCCAAACCTTCCAATTCACCTTGGTGGGATGCATGACTTTGACATTCTGAAATCAATGCAGAGGTGCATTGAATAGGTATGCATGAATAAGTTATAAAAGTGTGCAAGTGGTAGATTTGCACACATGCATGCTAGGATAGAGTTGTTTATGCTTAAAGGAATTGTTGAATGCATTTTGGTGAATGCATGTATATATTACATTGCATAGAAAATATTATGCTAGCAGCTAAAATGATATGGTTATTACTAACTCTTGAAGTTGAGAACATTTCGGGAGTTGTTAGATATTGAAACAAGAAAGTTATAGGTTAAAGTAGTTACATAAAGATGGATTACATAAAAGCTATGTCAGGAGAATAGAGTGATGAAATTATTGATGGCTAGAAGAAAGAAAAGTTGCATTGACAATACATGTGTAGAGAATGATGGGTTCAATCCAGTTAATAGTTGGATTAATGGAAGTGATTGAATTGGTTGATGTAAACAATTATGAGATCACTTTATGAATTTTTGAAAGTGTTGCCATGAAAATATATTGTACATGAGATACTGACAGTGTGTTTGGTTGAGTGTAATTTGGAAAAATTGTAGGTAGAGTAGCCTTGGATATGGAAATTTTGTAATCCCATAAGGAATACCGATTTCTACAACTACAAGACACGAGCATAATGAGCAAAAAACTTGTGCATAGAAATTTTTATTTTTCTTGTATAAAACAAATTTGAGAAATTAATTTTGATATGCAACAAATTTGTTCGGTTGCATGGAAATTAAGAAAATTGCATGAAGAATGGTCTCAAGTGTGACACTGCTATAAGACATAATAAATACTAATGCCTATTGTGGCAAGAGCCAAGCAACTATGAGATGGAATCTCATACTCAAGGAAATTTAAGTTTCCTTATGAAAATTATTTGACATTTAATGAGTGAAATTGTTATGATGATATCTCATGATGACTATATGTGTGTAATACAGATGAGATGTTGTCTATTGAAGCTAGAAGCTCTGGAAGAAGAGAACCAAAATCAAATCGATCTCAGGGACAAAGGCGTGGAATGAATAAATTCTAGTAGACTTGTTGTAGTTGGGGTTCCTGGAGCTGCAACTCTGAGACTTCCTAGTTGAGTGCACTGGAACCCTAAAGAAAAGTGGTATACCCTAAAGGGTTCCATAGTAGAGAAGGAGGTACACTTGGGTCGTGCAGGTTGATGGGGAATGAGAGCTTGTTGGTTGGAACTACTGTCATAAATGTAAATTGTGAGACCATTATGCATGTTTTGGGCCGAAGTGCATATGTATGCATGTTTTTAGTCTGGAGTGTCTATGTATATAAGCATTGGGTTGGAAAGTCAGGAGAACCTAGTTTTGTAATATTAAGAACATCGGTATGGTGTTGTGCACTGAGGACAGTGAAAAAATAATGAGAGGGGGATGTAACATCCCCGGTTTTAGTCCCTATGAACTAGAATGTATTATGTAAATGTGACTTAGGTTGGTGAGTTGGTAAAATTGAAAGGTCGGGGTTCCTAGGAATGTAATACTTCAATATATATTAATAAAAGAAAATGTATCATTGGCTACAATATGGACAAGGAAATTAAATAAGGGGTTATGCTTCCACGAGAGAAGGGGATAAGGGTATAATCCTTTTATTATTCATTTATTTACTCATGTTTGTGTGAGAGAGAGCATGGGTCTCTTGGGGAGACCATGTTGTCTCTTGGGGCACATGAGTCTCTTGAGGAGACCACATCCTTGGTATTTAAACCTAGTATGTGGGATGTTTGGGTTTGATCATGAGGTGGCACCTTCATTTGTTTCTCATTCATTATGGGGACTTCTTCATTCATGGTTGTGTATCATTCTCTCATTCGCTCCTTCCCGTTTGTGTGTTGGGTATGGCATGGAAACAAATGGATGGAGGTAGAATGCCATTGTTAGATGCTTGTAAGTATTTGATGTTGATTCCATAAATGAATGAATTCTTGAGTGCTTGGATGCATTGACATGTTGGGTAGAACTGTTCACAGCTAAGAATCCTTAGAATTTCTAGCATTGAGATTCATGACTAGTAGCACTAAAGCCTTGAAAAAAAATTGGAATAGCCTTAGGGACTACATGGAAGAGAAAGGGGTTCATTTCTTTGGGTTGTGCAAGCTAGGGGGAAGAGAGATGGTCAATTAGGATTGATGTGTGGTTTGGAAAACATGAAATCTTGGTAGCTAACTATTGTGTGTTTAGAGTCGGCCTAGGAATCATCCTTGTGGATTCATAGCCTTAGCTCAACGGTGACCTGTTGTTGAGATTTGGAACAGGTGTGTCTATGGTTGGGTGGAACGTCCTTGGTCTGCATCCAGTTGATGAATGGTTTAATTAAATATAAATTCTCTGTGTTTTCTTGTATATTTATATTCCGTTGTGTATTATTACCTCTTAGATGATGTGTTTATGCTATGCTTGTGTACTAGTTATTTTTGTGCATGGCATGTTAAGTATTTCCTTATAGATTTTCACAGTTCTTAGTTATTGCATGCATTGGTTTCATGTTCTTGATTAATTAAAGATTAGAATAGAAATTTGAAATCAATTCAAGAAGTAAATCTAAATTGAAGATTGGTATCATATCTACAACGGGAAAGAAATTTCTTGGTTTGTTGATCTAGGTACATTACAAATTGGTATCAAAGCAGATTTTTTCATGTTTATGGTACTGGGTACATTATAAAGTGGTATCGGAGTGAATCTTTCCATTGTGTTAATATCGGGTATGTTGCATATTTCTAAGATTGAAATTGGCCCCCTCCTCTAAACTCTTTCTCAAATAGGGTCCCATCCTACATAGATACAACTTCTTCATATCATTGATTTGAAGTTACTGAGTTTGTAACATTCCCTATATAATCCCCAGTTTAATTAATCCATAATGTAGATATGAATGTGGTTATGGCTAAGCGATATAATATGCGAATTGTATTTATGAATTTAATGTGATGTCAGTTGTTGGGAGACATGGATAGAGATGGGGGATGAGTTTTCCACAACAAAAGGGAGTGTCTAAGAGGGGTCCAAGAAGGAAATTATTAATGGGTATTAATTCAAACCCACATTCCTGAATTTTATTATTAGGGACAACTCTCTATTTTTGGGTTGAGTGTATGAGAGCACAATCATTAAACTCATCATAAGAGGGTGGGTGTAAAAAGTCACATCCCATAGTTATTGGGAGCATGGGGATAAAGTACAATCAACATTGAGCAAAGTGAGCAATCAATTTACTTGGGGAAAAGAGAGGAAATTTGTATGGAGAAAACAAAAAGTTTTTCACATGCATGTTTTTTAACATGAACATCAAGTAGTGAATAGGAAAGAAGAGCACTAGAGTTGGAGCAACCATGGAGGGTGAATTCTGGAGCGTTTTTGGCTCTAAACACTGAAGGGCTAGGTTGTCAGGCTCGAAGAGTGAAATCTTGTGTGAGTTGCACTATAACATCAAGTGATTGTCATTGTTTTCCTAGTATTTTTCCTATTAGTGAGTTCCCTTGAGTTCCCAGTAGTGAGATTCTTAGTTACCTATGCCAGAGAAACCTTAATAAACAAATGGGACCCCTGTTGTACTAAGAGCAATGAATGGATACATTCATTGGGTTGGGATGAGAATCCATTTCTTGTGGATTCATATCCCCAACTCGGGGGTGACTTGTTGTTGACATCTGGAATGACAAGTCTATGGTTGGGTGGAACGTTCATGTCAAGTAGTTGGTTGCACAATTGTTTTAAAAATATGACTGTTTATCTATTTTTTGAGTTAATTTATGAATTCAACTATTGTGCATTTTACTCTATGAGTGGGAATGATTTATATGTTGTTGTAGATGAATTTATTTGTTGTATTCATGCCATTTTAGCATGTTGTCGCTGCACATAGTTATGGGTATCTAAAAATGGTTAAATCTATGTATAATTCGTAATTGGTAAGCTACAAGAATTTAATTAATAAATAAATAAAAATTATGTATATTTCTGCAAGCAATGTTCCTCAGTTAAGTTGGGGAACGTTACAGATTGGTATCAGATCCGCGGGTTCAACATCGAGCCTGCATGATCCAGAAATAGCACACAGAAATTGGAATTGCATATTTAAAGTTCAGAAGATGTCTGCAATGTGTTTGTCAAATTTTCTAGATAAAATTATAGGAAATTGCTTGTAATTTTGGGAAAAATTGAGCTTAGGGGTTAAAATCCCCAATTTTTAATCTCTAGTTGAATGTTTTAAGACTTGGAATGGGCCGAATTTGGGATTTCAGAATAGTCATGGAGAAATTAAGAAAAAGTCTCAATTTCTGAAGTGAAATTTATTGAGAATTTGTCATGGAAGTGGAAAATTGTTGGTGCAGTGGTCGATTTGCATAGGGTCTAAATTGACCATAGGAAGTGAATTACAGAGCTTCCATAATTGTCGGGGGAGAAATTTTTAATTTAGACATTTTTTAAAATTTTGAAATTTTCAAAAAAATGGGTAATTTTTCGTACATAACGTCAGCGGTGACGTGGGGACCACGTGTCAGGTGATGTGTCAATAGTAATGTGGACTGTCACGGTGGAAAGATCAAGGTTTTGCAGTGCATGGTGGAGGTACCAATAGTTGACGTAGGTGCGACATGGACGAGGCAGTGAGCTCAGATACCATAAGTGGTATCGCATGGTTAACAAAGCAGTATTGGAAACTTTGTTGAACTTGAAAAACCAATGAGGGAGCACCATGTAGGCCACGACAGTTTGATGGTATTGCATAGTGGAACTTCGATAACTCCCAAGCACCTTGAACATAGGAAATCAACATGAATCATTGATCCACTGTGATCTTTTTCGTTAGATCTTTGAAGTATGCAAGTTGTGTGCACCTAAGGAAAAGGGTGTGGGATGGGACCCTCCCATCCATACGGCCAATGAAGGGGTATCAGGTGGATGGATGGCAGATTAAGTGGGAGCCATGTCCCATCTATGGTCAAATAGGGTACCACATGGGAAGCCAGGTAAGATGGGGCCCGAAATAAAATAAAATAAAGAATAAGAGAAAAGAATAAGAAAAAGGGGAAGGAAAGAGGAGAGAGAGAGAGAGGGGGAGGGAGGTGAAGTTTGACCATGCAAGGCCATGGTATCCAAGAGGGTTCCATGGAATCACCTCAGGGTGCCAAGTGAACCCAAAATGTTGCATCAACGACCACGTCAACAAAGATGCCACATAAGCAAAATTGTCCTAAAAAAACCAAGTCTGAAGTCAAAATCGTATTTTGGTCATAGAAGGGGCATAATAACTTAGAAGAGGATAAGACCACGGTGTTAGGGGGTAAAAAAATGCTAGAGAGGGCCACTGGCCAATTGTGCACTGATTTTCTAGAAAATAAAAATTACAGGACTTTGAAGATCAGTGTTAAGCTCAGTGGCAGGAGCACAGTTACTACTAAAAATTTTACAGAGTGTCAAAAAATAAGACATAGAAATATTGCATGAAGGGATTAGCCAAATTCCAAGTAGTTTGGAGTGGAGATTCCAAAACAAGCCAAAATCCACTATTTTGGTCCACTTTTTGGGTATTTTGGGGATTTTTCAAAGAAAAAGGGTCCCAAGATGGAAAATATGGAAAATTTTATTTACTCAAATTTGTGTATACTCATCAAGCGAGACAACTTTGTTTTAGTGAAGTTTTTTCAGAAGTGCACAGTTTGGGAGATAACCAGTTTGGCTAAAAATTCTAAGTCTGGAAAAAGGGGTGAAAATGACAGTTGTCATTTCCATATCGCTGGAGATTTTGATTGGAGCATCAAAATGACAATTTGAGAGTTGTTATGAATTCTCTGCCATCAGTATTATCTGAGTCTCTTACAAAATTTTCCTTGGTTCCTAACAGATTTACCTATGTAGGTGGCCAAAGTTGGTGTTTGATATTATTTTGCATTTCGGAGAAGGTACACAAGAGGGGTAAAGTGACAATATTCAATTGGCCATAACTTTAAGCTTGGAACTCAGAATTGGGAAAATGAATAGTCATTGGAAAGGTCTTGAGGAGGAGAAGCCATATAGTAACCCTAAAATTGATATGAGTAGTAAATTTTACAGTCAACTCAAAAGAATATAACTTGTGGCCATTAAAGAGCATAAAATTCATGCATTATTTTCCAAAACTATGTATGCCTTCTTCCACCTCCTTTAGGTCCTTTTGATTATTCAAAGCATGTTTTTTTTCCCACTTTCCTACCACTTTTAACCTATTTAAATTATCAATGTACTATTTTATAGCATAATCATCGTAATTGATGTCATGAATCTTCCATGACCTAGTTACCAAGGCTCTGAAATCCTCCTCAATCAACCAAGGATAGTTGAATTTAAAGGGAGCAAGGGGTTTTCACTTTTCAAGTTTAATTTGCAAAATGATAAGAAAATGATCTAAATATCCGCCATAACCAACCTGATATTTTATCCTGACATTGTCCTCCAACAATTGGTCTGCAATAAGAAATCTATCCAACCTCTTGGAAATACCCTCCATACCTCTTCTAGCATTCCTCCATGTTGGAACAATTTTGATAGGGACCACATCAATAAGTTTTTGGTCCTAAAAAAAGTGAGTGAAAACATTGCAAGGGGATCGCATCTTGCCACTTCTCCCAAAATCTACCTATAATTGAGAGTGAGGTTGAGCTCCCATCCTACAATTATGCAAACCCCCTACCTCAGCAGGGTTCTGCGACCTCTCGATCTCTCGATCATTCTTCTTCTAAGCCGAAATGGCTCTTCAAACTCCTGCTAGAACCCCTTGAATGAATCCACAGGTCCCTTTAATTCCCTGGCACAGGCTTTGAGAAAACCTATGCATGCACTCAGCTTTCAGTGCTCTTCTTTGTTCTGAACCAACACACCTTTCACGTTTCGGGGTTTCAAGACTTCTGCATGCGAGCTCTCCCAGGCTCCTTGTCCCCCCAAATCCCAATCGCCGAAACGCCGAAAAGGGCTTAACGACTCTGGGTCCTCCCTTAGCCTCTGTCCACGTGACCACCACTCTATGACCACGTGCTTAACATCAAAAGCGCTACCGAATTTTCGCGATTCGAGGAATCACAATGCAAGTGTTCCTCCTATTCTCTGTCTTTCGAAATGCCAAAACCCCAAAGGGTCTAACAGCTCCTTAGCTCCTCCCTTAAGTCGCTTTTCATACGACCGGTCTTGTGACCTGGTGCTATTCCTCTGAATGCTTTTGGGGTTTCACGATTCACGATTTTGTGATTCCGGCTGCAACAATTCTAGGTCCTTCGAACTCTCAGATCCTAAAATGTTGAAATCTACCCGTGACCACGGTCCACTTTTCGAGATTTTGTAATTCACGATTTCACGATTCCGGCTGCAGACGATTCTAGGTCCTTCAAACTCCCAGACCCCAAAATGCCGAAATCTCCCCCTTGAGAGATCAACGGTCCAGATTCCTCTTGAACCGACGACCATGATCCAACTGGATCAACAACCCACAACCTTTTGGGATTTTCCCCGAACCTTGACCACTCGCCACGTGTCCTCCTTGATGAACGTTGTCGATCATTTTGAAATTTCGTGAGTCGGGACTTCTTGTCTCACGGCTCCTTCTCCTCGAACTCCCGGTCTCCAAACTCCCAGTAGCTTCCAGATCTCTGCCACCTGTCCTCCAAAATAGACGGCCGTAATGCTTTCAGGACTTGACGAGTCCTCTTCCTTCTGCTATTATGAGGTTTAAACCTCACGCACCTTTTCTGGATCCAACGGCTCATGGAAAATCGGCACTTCTCCCTCGAAGTTTATGTCATTCATTCTACCCTTCTATGCGGCTTCCCAGGGATTAAACCCCTCGCACCTTCTTCTGAATCCGACGGCTATCGGTCCTTGGTGCTAGATCTGACGGCCCAGATCCTTTTTCCTATGCACCTCCTAGGGACTAAACCCTGTGCACGTATCCTTGATCTAGCAGTGCTCAGGCCACTACGCTCCAGATCCGACGGTTAGCGCGATTTCGCGAACCGGGAGTTCACAATGCAGCGACTACAAAATCACTTGTCGCTCCAAACCCCGAACTCCGAAATAGAAAAATTCAAGTGTGAGATCAATGGCCCCTGATGCTTCTCATTCAATAGTCGCTACTCCTCCTGAGCTTCTGAATGCTAAAATACGCTCAGTCTTATCCTCCTCACAGATCTACGAGATCCAACGGTCCGTGTGATTTCAGCACTTCTCTACGGAGTGTCTCCACCGTCCATACAGCTCCTCTCCTGGGGTGCTTCTAAAGGGTTAAATCCCTCTCAACTTGGTGCGATCCTATGGCTCTCGGGATTTTGGCACTTCTCCACGAAGTGTATCCACCGTTCCTTTCATCTGCTCTCCTGAGAGACCTCCCAGAGGTTAAACTCTATGCACCTTCCTCCAGATCTTTCTTGCCTTTTTGACTTAGAAGATTTTCTAAGTCTCGAAGGTCTCGACCTTCGACTCTTCCTCTTGCGAGTCTGGTTCCTTTGGGTCTCGTCTACGTTATAGAAACGTTGTCCCTTCTGAGTTTCGTCCTCTTGGAGATTTACTCCTGCACACACTTTGCGTTCAAGGATCTCAAATAACTCAGATTCGAGAAGTTTTCTTGAAAAGAAAATTCCTTACGCCCACCTGGCGTTCTCCTGCTTGATGCACACCTTGCAAAGATTACAGAGTATTTAGCAACCCTGTGAGTGTCTTCTCTTCGAAACTTCTCTATTCTCAGAACTCGAAATAGATTTCCCTAGTGCACTATATGCACTCGCTTGATGCCCTCTTGGCATAGCTCTACAGAACCTTCAGTAATTATGTCTTCCCTAAACTCGAGACAGAGTTCCTTCCTATGCACTCCTTGCACCTCTGCTGATGAAGGTTCAATGCTATCCCTCTTGATCTTTCCTGAGGTTGTCTCACCTCTGTCAATGCACACCTTGTGGACTATGTGCACTCCTTGCACTCGGAAACTCCAAGACAGGAAGAAATCGAAACTTATGCAATGCTTCACCAGTTATGCATTTAAAACATGTAAACATCAAACACACAGTATGCAGGAAAACTGTTTTTCTATTAGTTTGTGTGTCTATACAAATGTGTTTACAAAGGCTGGACTGTAACAAGTCTCATCTCTCTCTCGAGACCTCTCTTCTCTGGTCTCTCCTCCTAACTCTCTCTACCTTGAGTCCTATTATTCTCTAACTTCTTCCTTACAAAATGAGGGCTCCCATGAGCTTATCCTCAACCACCGTCTCTGAGATATCGCTATCACAAAGTGGCTCCTGCGGCTACATTACATAAATGGATGCCCAGTCATGACTATGTCTTGGGCTTGCTGCAGGCAACCATTAAAGGAAACCTCAACCACTACCTGTACAAAGGCGTGGTCTGGCATTAAAAGACTTACAACATTTATTGAAATTTCAAATTTCAAAATTGAGAGGGTTGTGCCTCTCCCTTTCTCCATTAAATGTGTGCTGGATGTGTTGGTTGGCTGGCATGCTGCTGACATGGAGCGATCCTCCTGCATCATACAATTACATTATCACTTTTCAAGATATCCACTTCTCCTAAACCATCCCAAAAGGGATTTGTGTCCCCATAGGACCCATACAAGTTTATTATTGTTTAGCTTCTACCACTATCCCTGCATGGAAAACATTGGTAAAAATTGTGTCATTTTACATTCCATTTGGAAACCAACCCTCTCGAAAAACCCTCATCATCCATCGAACAAAATTCCCAATCTTTCAAAAAAGAAGACAAAAACTCAACAACTTTCAACTCAACACGTATGGATTCTTGAAGAAAAAGAATATCTAGTTTATAAACTACAAAAATACTTTCTAGGGCTTGTTGTTTAAGGGAACCCTTGACCCCTCTTGAATTTAGAGGTAAGATTATCAATTTCAGATTGTCAATTTTTAAGCATTCAATGCAATCAATTTCAGATCTGAAAATTACTTCCAAGTGACTTCAAATAGTAAACTAGGGTTGTTATCACTGAATAATTTTACACTGAAATTAGGAAAGAAAATTAGAGTGGAAGCACAAATATCATAAAGAAATCATCCATGCACATGAGACACAAAAATTTCTTAGAAATAATTTAAGATTGAGTATCTCGAGGAAAAAACAGTTCTCTTAGAGAAATTACAACTTCAACAAAAACTGGAAAATCTTCCAACATACAAATCTGCAGAAACCCTAGCTGACGTCACCTATATGGCTATGTGCATCAGTCCTCCTCACACATGTGGTCTGTTTTAGGGAGTACAATTAATGCATTGTATGGCCCGCATGTGTGGTTGTACAGTGGATTTGCAGTTGTACAGTCCACACATGTCGTACGTCCTACAATAAATGTGTCGTACGGTCCGCACATGTAGCTATCATGTTGTCGTATTGTCCACACGTGTGGTACAGCATGTTGTATAGATTGTACGACTCCACACGTGTGACCTCTTATCTTCTCTCTCTCACACATGTGAGCTCACACATGCGGCTCCTCTTAGCTAAAAAATAGAGAAAGAAAGACAGAAACCCTAGGACGGATTTGCCAAAGTGAAGATCTCCTTGCTAAAATTTTCCTCCTCAATCCCCTTTGGCAAGAGTGCTCATTGACTCATGCCAAACACATGATGACAAAATAGCATATCTGTTGCCTCCTCACATTGCCTCTCCTTTTATAGGAGTATAAGAGTGAGTTTAGGAACCCCTTTTAAATTCAACATTAAATTATAATTGTTTATTCCTCCAAGTGGGTGTCAAGCCCCAACAATAACAATTCCAAGCTCTAGCTCTACATAAAAGGAGTTTCACAAAATAAAAAGTGCAATGTGAGTACTAACAAATATTCCCACATGCTTGATGTCAAAGCTAATGTGAGAATACATCATCGATGCTAAAAAACATCAACACTCCCTCTTAGTGAGGGGGGTATTCTCCACCACTCCTAGCTTGTCTCTAAAGTAGACAAACATCCCTTTCAGTAGGGGTTTGGTGAAAATATATGAAATCTACTCATCTGTGGAAATGAATTGGAGCTTCACAACTCTTTTCTGCACCATGTCTCTAGTAAATTGGTATCTGATCTCAATGTGTTTCGACCTGTCATGAAATATTGGATTCTCTGAGAGTTTGATACAACTCTGATTTTCGCAGTGAATCACCGTAGGCTCCAACACTTGACCAAATAACCTTGCAAGAAGCTCGCAAAGCCAAATAGCTTCACAACTCACCAAACTAGCTACCATGTACTCTACCTCTGTTGAACTGAGTTTCACGGAAGTTTGTTTCATATTGAACCAAGAAACCATTGTTGATCCCAAGTTGAAACAACCAATAGAAGTGCTCTTCCTTTCCACTACACTACCTACCCAATTTGACTCTGAATATCCATGCATCCTCACTCCATCACCCCTGACATATCTCAAACCAAATCTAATATTACCTCGAAGGTACCTAATCACATGCTTCGCTGCTATCCAATGCACCTGCCTCGGCTCAACCATGAACTGGGTCAAGGTGTTGACAGCAAAGAAAATATTCGGCCTAGTGTTGACCAGATACATCAATGAACCAATCAACTACTAGTACATCATGGAATCCACCAAATCTGAATATGAATCCCTCGGCTTCTTCAGATTGGTAATCATAGGTGTAGTCATGAACTTACAGTGCATCATCTTAAACCTCCTCAATATCTCAATTGCATACTTCCCTTGTCCAAGGAAGATCTCGCTCAACTGCCGCCACACCTCCAATCCCAAGAAGTAATGCATCAATCCAATATCCTTCATCTCGAACTCTGAAGCCAAATTCTTCTTGCAACTGGCAATGAGCTTATCTTGTCCTATGAGGAACAGGTCATCAACATAAAACACCAATATAAGAGGATCATCACCAACCTGTATGAGATATAGGTTGGGATCCGCTTCACTCTTGGTGAATCCCATGCTCTACAAATACTTGTCTATCCTCGAGTACCATGTCCTAGGTACATGCTTGAGTCTGTACAACACTTTCTTCAACCTGCAAACATGGGACTCCCTCCCATGTACCTCAAATCCCTGACATTACTTTATGTATACCTCCTCCTCAATCACACCATTGAGGAATGTTGTTTTCACATCCATCTGATGTACCCTCCACCCCATAACCAAAGCAAGAGAAATAACATCCCTGATAGAAGTATACCTAGCGACTAGAGCAAAAGTCTTCTCATAGTCCATTCCCTCTTGTTGGGTGAACCCTCTCGCCATGAACCTTGCCTTGTACTTCTCAATGCTACCATCTGCGACATGTTTGATCTTATAGATCCACTTGGAATTCATTATAGACTTCCCTTATGGTCTTGAAACTATGTCCCACACATCATTCTTCATGATGGAACGATACTCCATCATGGCATCCCTCCAAACATGTTGGCTTGTTGCCTCCTCAAAACTAGAAAGCTTGGAATCAATGATGCTACTCATAAGTGCCACATAGCTTAAAAACCTTTGTAGAGGCTTGCTCTTCTTGAAAGGGTCCTTGGGTTCTGCATGCTTATCTGCATATTTCAAAGTATCTTGAAGCCATCTAGCCCTTGTGTACTCATCACCAAGAGGGTCCACTGACTTCTATGACTCCTCCTCATGGTCTGAAGGTTGAACCCATCTATTGGATGGACCTGTACTCTCCTCAACCTTCGAAGCCTCCTGCTCCTCACCATCTGTCTCTACTTTGGTCTCACAGGACCTATTGAAAGCCAACTCATCCTCAAACCTATCATCTTAACTAACCTCAATTTTCCACTATCCTGGAATGTAGATCTAGTAGGCCTTCGAAGTCTCGTTGTATCACAAAAACATGACCTTACTCCCAGAAGGTTCTACTTCATCCTCTTCTCCTTAGGAACATGGATGTAGATTGGACAACCAAAGATCCTCAAATTCCCTATCTCTGGTCTCACTCCTATGAATGCCTTCTCAGGAGTCTTGTCATCCAAGATCCTATGGGGACTCATGTTTTGAACATAGACTATCATGTTACACACCTCTACCCAAAGCAACATAGGTAGATCTTGATCGTGAAACATCACCCTAGCAGGCTCAACTATGGTTTGATTCTTCCTATCTGCAACCCCATTCTGTTGCGGGTTGAAAGGCATTGTCAACTCCTTATTGATCCCTTCCTCCTTGCAAAAATCTATGAAGTCGTAGAAGGTATACTTGCCCTAGTTATCTGAATTCAAGACCTTGATCTTCTTCTCTGTTTGATTCTCCACCATATCCCTAAACTCCCTGGATCGACTAAATACCCCATCCTTGATCTTCATGAAGAAGATCCATGTCCTCCTGGAATAATCATCAATGAAGGTCACATAGTACAAGTAACCACTCGAAGATGGAACTGACATTGGTCCACACACCTCTTAATCTACTAGATCCAAAATCCCCTTGGACCTACTATCACTGCTCAAAAAATAATCCTTGGCATTCTTTCCAAATACACGACCCCTGCATACACCCTAGTTCTCTACTCTAAACTTTGGAAGACTTGTAACCATCCTTCTCAACACTGGTAAATCCCTGTAATGCAAATGTCCCAACCTTATTTGTCAAAGCTCACAGACTATCATTGTCATGTACCAAGGCCTCGGTTGGTTGTCCTGTCAGCCTATAAATACTACCATCACGAACACCAATGACCTATGTTGAGTCAATGCTCAATCCTCACAGCCATGCAAGAACCTGTCCACTTGAGAATTCCATTGCATACCCTTTGTCCTCCAGAGCCGATATAGAAAGTAGGTTCTCCTTCAAACCCGACACATACAACACATCACTCATCCTGAGAGGCTTCACGGACTCCAGTTGAAACGAAGTTGTCCCAACTCCCTTGACTGCATACTTGAAATTATCACCAAGATCCACCTGCAATCATGAGTCCTCCTATGACAAACTGGTGAGTGACTCATGTGATCTCATCATATGAAGAGAAGCTCCATTATCCACCAACCAAGTCCTACCGAAAGTTGTACCAGAAAGGATGGAGAGAAATAAGAACTCCCTTTGAAACATGTCTACAACTTCATCCACCTCTACTGATGATGTTTGCTTCCCTCTCCCTTTCTTTCTCTATGGACATTGTGAAGCATAGTGGCCTTGCTTATGACAAGCAAAACACTTGACCTTGCTAAGGTCCTTCTTCATCCACTGCTCTAGAGATTCCTCTCTCCCTGGAGAACCTTTTCCTCTACCCTTTCTTGTGTGAGAATCTTGGGCCTGGTTCTCATCATCACTACCTCTCTACTTGCCATTCCTAGACTCTATCTTAACCTCTTCCTTGGTGCAATTGATCCACATTCTGTCAAATGGTGGCAACTTGTCTCGTGCAAAAATACCCTACACAAATGGTTCCCAAGACCCGAGAAAACCATTCAATGTCACATTCACCAACTCTGTGTCATCAATTGCCTCACCAATGGTTACAAGTTGATCATGAATCTAAGTGATCCTCATGAGGTAGCTAGCAACTATATTTGATTTGGAAATCTCAACAAATTGGAGCTTATGCCTCAAAATCAACTTTCGGTTTGTACTCCCGCTTTGGTACAAGCCCACCAAAGAATCATACATATCATTTGTTGTCTTGTTCTTGAAAATATGAGGAATTAATTGATCCTTCACAGAATCCAACAACACCCACTTGGCCTTCACTTCCTTCTTCTTATGGGATGTCAATTCTTGTGCATCATTTGGATTTGGAATCACCATCTCAATATAATCTTTGATATCATTCTCTTCCAAGAGAAAAAGATGTTCGACAACACAGGTATTCCAACAGAGGACGAACACCTTCAGTAACCAATCACATAACCAGATCAAAGATCAACACACCGATGTTTTCATGTGGTATAACCCCTACGGGGAAACATCCACGGCCCCAGTCAACGCGGCCACTTGGAGCAGTTTATTAATGCAAAGAAAAAGATTACAGAGAGATTTTACAAGAGAGTTTCTCATAATCAATCATCGGAAAATGACCCTCCATGCTCTTTAAATAGAGATCATGGACCAATCGGGTATTAATTCACGGATCAATGGTTGTTAAGATCGAGGAGAGTATGAACTGTCGGATCACTCTATGTCGGGAACATATCGTGACCATCAGATTTCCTAACTACAAATGCATACTAATGCATACTAATGAAACACACTAAGAAACACACTTTTACCTAACGACATATTAGACCAAGTAGATCTTAACTAACTCCTAAGTGTCTAAATATCCTAACATCCCCCCTTAATAACAACTTGGGATAGGATTGAAGGATTTACAATAGTGACACGATACGAGAAGGAAGGAGGCATTAGAGCATATCCCCCCTTAATGACAACTTCCTGAACTCCTAACATGAATCGAAGTTTGGAAAACTTCGCTTCTGTAAGAGACTTTGTGAAAATGTTTGTAACTTAATCTTATGTAGGGAAAAAGAACACTTTGATACCTTGATCATGAATTAGCTTGCTGATGAAGTGCATGTGTAGCTCGATGTGTTTTCTATGCTGATGTTGAACTGGGTCTTTGGCAAGCTTGATGGCACTCTGATTGTCACACCAAAGGTTGGTTGGATGATGGTGCTGGAATCCAAACTCTGAAAGGATCTATCAAAGCCACAGGGATTCTTGACTTGCATTTATCGTTGCTCGTTACTCTGTTTCTGCTGAAGAAAGTGCAATAGCTTGTTGTTTCTTACAGGCCCAAGTGACAGGTCCCGAACCAAGGCTGAAAACATAACCTGCAGTAGACTTCCGATCATCAGGGTCGTCGGCCCAATCTGAATCAGTGAAACCAACCAATAAAGGATTCCCCCCTGAACTGTAATGTATCCCGAATTGAATTGTACCACGAACATAGCGAAGTATCCTTTTAGTTGCTTTCCAATGGATTTCATGGGGTGTTTGCATATACCAGGAAACAAGACCAACAGCAAAGGAAAGATCGGGATGAGTATGAGTCAAGTATAAGAGGCTACCAACTAACTAACGATACAGGGTGGCATCAACTTCAGGAGAAGTACAAGTGGCAGTAAGCTTGACTCCGAACTAGAAGGGAGAAGGGGTTGGTTTACATTCGTCCATGTGAAAGCGACAAAGAAGATCACAAGCATACTTAGATTGGGAAAGAAAAATTCCTTCATTGGTTTGCAAAACTTGGAGGCCAAGGAAATAGTGCAAAAATCCTAAGTCTGTCATTTCAAATTTCTTCTTAAGGCTGGTTTTCACATGGTTTAAAAGTTTTGAGTCACTACCAGTAAGGATAAGGTCATCAACATAAAGAACAAGGATTATGAGATGGCTTCCTATTTTCTTGGTATAGACATTAGGATCAGAATGGAACCTAGATAATCCAGTGGCAATAAGAAAGGTGTCCATTTTGGCATACCAAGCTCGGGGAGCTTGCTTGAGACCATAAAGAGATTTCTTAAGGCGACAAAAAAGGCTAGAGTCATTATGGACATAGCCAGGAGGTTGTTCCATGTATATTTCTTCTTGTAAATCTTCATGCAAGAAGGCGGATTTAACATCCATCTAATGGACCTCCCATTTATGTGAGGCAGCAAGGGCAAGAACAAGTCAAATGGAATTCATTTTGGCTACAGGGGCAAAGGTTTCATGATAGTCAATTCCTTCAACTTGAGAAAATCCTTTAGCAACTAAACGAACCTTGTGTCTTTCAACACTTCCATCTGATGCATACTTAGTTCTATAGACCCATTTACATCTGATAAGTTTTCTTCCTTTTGGAAGAGGTACAAGATCCCAAGTATCGTTTGCCATTAAATAACGATACTCTTCATTCATTGTTGTATCCCAATTTGGATGACCTAAAGCTTCTGCAAATGTCTCTGGATCATGAGTTTCTGAAACTTGAGCCAAAAGAGAAGAGATTCGCTGGAACTGTGAACGTGTTTGACGTTGATCTGAAGGATCACCGACAAGATCACCAGTTGCTTCTCGTGTTGAACGGATCCATCTAGGTAGCGGTGGAGCTGGTGCTGGTTTAGGTTCAAAGGACTCATCTGGAGGAGGGTGAGTAGGCGAAGGTGGATTTTCATCCTCACTGTCATCATTTGAAGAAGAAACCAGATCAGAAGAAGGCACAAACGCTGAATATGGCTCACAGGCCGAAGAAGGCACAACTGTCGAAATAGGCTTGCAGGTCAAAGAAGGTACAAATGTCGAATTAGGCTCGCAGGCCGAAGAAGGCACAACTGTCGAAATAGGCTTGCAGGTCAAAGAAGGTACAAATGTTGAATTAGGCTCGCAGGCCAAGAGATTTTCATCAAATTTAACATCTCTTCTAATAATAATTTTATCACAATGTGATTGAAGAAGTCTGTAACCTTTGACATCTTCAGAATAACCAACAAATATACACTTCTCACTTTTAGGCTGCAATGCTTTCTTTTTTTCATCGGGAATGTGAGCCCATGCTATACTGCCAAATACACGGAAGTGACTTACATCTGGTTTAATTTTAGTCCAAGCTTCTTCTAGTGTTATATTTTTAAGAGCCTTTGTGGGAGTGCAATTTACTATGTAATTTGCACAATTGATGGCTTCTGCCCAATACTTTAGACTTAATCCCTTAGATTGGATCATACAATTAGCCATTTCTTTTAATGTGCGGTTCTTTCTCTCAGCAACACCATTTTGTTGTGGTGTATATGGAA
>ML786539.1:0-13236 GCA_009831015.1 Picea engelmannii | reverse complement strand
AGCAACACCATTTTGTTGTGGTGTATATGGAACAGTGTGTTGCATTTGGATTCCCTGTGTAGTGCAGTAATTTGTAAAATTATTGTGCACATATTCACCTCCATTATACGTCTGGAAAAGTCATTAATGAAAGTTAAGAAATACTTGCACCCAGAAAAAGAAGGAGAAGAAAGTGGACCACACAAATCACTGTGAACAAGCTGCAAAGGACCCGAGGCGTGCCAAGAGGCACGTTTTTCAAAACTGTCCCGATGATGTTTACCTAGAACACAATCGGCATAAACACCATCTCTGCATGGAACAAGAGGAAGACCAGTCACCATCTATTGATTACATAGTGGTTGCAATGAGCGATAGTTTAGATGACCAAACCGCTCATGCCAAAGTTTTCTCAAGTCATCGTTATGAGCAACAAAAACTGATGAAAAAGATGATGACCCAAAGCTGTCAAACTTGTACAACCTGGTAATATCATCAGCAATTCCGGTTGCAAGAACATGATTAGGATCTTTTAGATCCTTGATTACAACTTGGTGAGGTGAAAACTCTACGGTTTTACCTTCATCTGAATGAGTGATTTGATATACTGATAGAAGGTTACAAGAAAGACTTGGAACACATAAGACATCATTGAAATGGATATTTTCTACTTGTATTGTGTCAGATCCTTCAACACTAAGAGATCTATCATCACCAACAAATATTCTTTTGGTGTTACATTCATTTAGAGTAAAAAATATGTCTCTATCCTTAGCCATATGATAAGATGCTCCAGAATCAATAAGCCACTTATCAGAAGTAGAAGTAGAAGGTGTATTGAAGGAGAAACCAGAAGCACAAAGTGCATGTCCATGAGAAGAAGAAGTAGTAGAATCAATATTGATGTTGTGCTTCTTCATCTTTGCTTCTAAAGTTACCATCTTCTTGAAACATTTGAACTCATCATGACCATCTTTATCACAAAAGTTGCAACCTCTGTTAGTATTCTTATTTTTATATTTTGCTCCTTTGTCACCATTAGGAGCTGAACCTGTCTAAGTGGGTTTGGGACCCTTATAGTGCTTGTTGTTGTAGCGAGGATGTTGTTTCTTGGGATACTTGGGTTTATCTTTCTGCTGGGCAACTAAGGCTTTGTTAGAGGTGCCTGCAGTGTTGATCACTCCAAGTTGTATAAGCTTATATTCCTCTCTAATCAAAGAAGCACAAAAGGACTCAAGAAGCTTTCCCTAAAGCCTCTCTCATGGCATAAAATGTAGATACAAACACGGAATATGCACTATCTAGCTTAGAAAGAATAAGATAGATGCAACACTCTTCTTCCATTTTTATCGTACATTCTTCACATAAAATTCTGAGTGTTTTAAACTTAGATAAATAGTCCCTAAGGCAAGAAAAATCACTTGGACTCAAGGTCAATATTTGATTTTCTCACTGTTGTGCTCTAATAATATTGAGTTTACCAAACACAGATTCAATGTTGTCCCAAGCTTCTTCGAGGTCATCAATTTCTTGAAGGTGGTACCTTAAATCAGGAGAGATGGACATTTTGATTAGTCCTCGTGCTTCGTCATTCCTATTATCCCACTTGAATTTCTTATCATCATCAGTGGGTGTTTTTTCCTTTCCTAAGGTAATCCGATACAAACATTTACTTCTTAATAAATCTTCCATATGAGATTTCCATTGGAAGTAGTTGTTGTTGGTAAGCAAGACATTACTTATAGAAGTCATAATAAATATGCAGATAATATGGACTTAAAAACTGAAACTGATGATCTTGATGGAAAGAGCTCGAAAAATTATGTAGTTTAAAAAAAAAAACGACACTGAAAACGGACTTCCAATGTGAGAGTTATGCCCTTTTAAAAAAAGGCATAAACGGTAATCAACTGACCACGTGATAGTGTAAGTTGTTTTAGGAAGTGACCCACTTTTATAAAGAGAAGTGGGGATCACTTTTACAATGAAGTTACTTTATAACAGAAAAGCTGCATGCAAAATAAATAACTCTAAAATAAAATATTAAATCTACTTATAGCGATTCACTTTTATACTTGAAGTGAAATACACTTTACAATTTTAGCATGAACTTTTTTTAAAAAGGTAACAAAAGAGAAACTTGAACTCAAAACCTCTTACTTAATAAGGCAAGTTTTAACCAAATGGTCTAACAAAACATATTGTAATGTTCAGAAGAAGGATTGTTGTTGTTGTTGTTGTGATTGTGGTGGTGGTGGAAGACGGTCTTGGAGAGCATGCTAAAAAAAAACTCTTTTCACACAAGAAAAAAATTTTGCTTCTTGATGACAACAAGGGTTAAATCTCGGTTAGCTTACCTGGAAGATGCACATTTTCCTATATGTTTATGATTTGCCGAGATCGTACAGGACGCGAGGCAAAGAGCATACACAGATCTAAAATAGTAGCAACCCGGAAATAAAAAAATACAAACCAAAATAAAATCAAAATAAAACTTTGCAGAAATTTAAAAAATGTGTATTCAAGCTTTATACCTCCGGATCTAACTATAATGGTCGTATCTTGGGCAAATGGAAACCTTTTCGAGTGAAACGAAAAGTGTTCATCAATGAAACGAGTGCTCCGAACGCAATGGAATAGTCCTCTCAGTCCAGAAATGTACGGAAATGCCAGAAAATGGAGATGAGGAAACTTGGATTCACGATCTCGATTTACAACAAGAGCAGGTCTTCAAAAGGCTCTTATACCATGTTCGATAACACAGGTATTCCAACAAAGGACGAACACCTTCAGTAACCACTCACATAACCAGATCAAAGATCAACACACTGATGTTTTCACGTGGTAAAACCCCTACGGGGAAACATCCACAGCCCCAGCCAACGCAGCCACTTGGAGCAATTTATTAATGCAAAGAAAAAGATTATAGAGAGATTTTACAAAAGAGTTTCTCATAATTGATCATCGGAAAATGACCCTCCATGCTCTTTAAATAGATATCATGGATCAATCGGGTGTTAAGCCACAGATCAATGGTCGTTAAGATCGAAGAGAATATGAATCGTCGGATCACTCTATGTCGAGAATATATCATAACTGTCGGATTTTCTAACTACAAATGCATATTAATGCATACTAAAGAAACTCACTAAGAAACACACTTTTACCCAACGACATATTAGACCAAGTAGATCTTAACTAACTCCTAAGTATTTAAATATCCTAACAATCCTATCCTTAAGCCCGAAAATCTGTGGCCCCCTTCGACCTATTCTCAACTCTAAGAATGCCCACCATCGTGTCCAAACAAAAACACAAATCTGCAACAACTTGTGTCTCAAGAGATAATTTTCTCTCTCTAGAGCTTATGCTATGATACCATGTCAATTTTTAAGCATTCAATGCATTCAATTTCAGATCTAAAAATTACTTCCAAGTTACCTCAAATAGTAAACTAGGGTTACTATCACTGAATAATTTTACATTGAAATTATGACAGAAAATTATAACAAAAGCATAGATCAGAGAGAAATCATTCATGCACATGAGAAACAAAAATTTCTCCCAAATAATTTTCAGATTGAGTATCTCGAGGACAAAACAGTCCACTCAGAGAAATTACGACTTCAGCAAAAACTAGAAACTCTTCCAACTTACAAATCTACAGAAACTATAGTTGACGTCACTTGTACCACTGTCTGTGTCATCCTTCCTCACACATGTGATTTGTTGTATGGATTTCAATTAATGCATTGCACAGACCGCACGTGTGGTTGTACGATTGATCTGCGGATGTACAGTATGTGCATGTCATACGGCCTACAATAAATGCATTGTATGGTCCTCACGTCCAGCGATTCTCTTGTTGTACGGTATGCATGTGTGGTAAGCCTATTGTACGACTCCACATGTGCCGCCTCTTCTCCTCTCTCTCTCTCTCTCTCTCTCTCTCTCTCGTGTGAGCTCACACGTGCAGCTCCTCTTCCTTTGCAAAAAAATAAAGAAAGAAAGATAGAAACCCTAGGATAGATTTGCCAAAGTGAAGATCTCGCTGCTAAAATTTTCCTTCTCCATCCCCTTTGGCAAGAGTGTTCACTCACTCATGCAAAACACATGATGAAAAAATAAGATATGTCGTGCCTCCTCACATTGTCTCTCATTGTATAGGAGTCTAAGAGTGAGTTTAGGAACCCCTTCTAAACTCAACATTAAATTAGAATTGTTTATTCCTCCAAGTGGGTACTAAGACTCAACAATAACAATTCCAAGCCCCAACTCTACATAAAAGGGATTTTCACAAAATAAAAGGTGCAATGTGAGTGCCAACAAATATTCCCACATGCTCGACACCAAGGCCAATGTGATAATAACTCCACAATGCTACAAAACATCAACATATACCTACATGGAAAACATTGGTAAAAATTGTGTCATTTTACATTCCATTCGGATACCAACCCTCCCAACAAACCCTCAACATCCATTGAACAAAATTCTCAATCTTTCAAAAGAGAAGACAATAACTCGACAACTTTCGACTCAACAAGCATGGATTCTTGAAGCAAAAATATATCTAGTTTATAAACTACAAAAAAAAATAGGGTTTGTTGTGTAAGGGCACCCTCGACCCCTCTTGAATTTAGAGATAAGTTTATCATTTGGACACTATTTTGTGGGTCTATCTTGCTCTAATGACCCCATTGATTGTAAGATTATCATTTGAACACTATTTTGTGGGTCTAGCTTGCTCTAATGATCCCATTGATTGTTAATTGTTTTCCCCCTTGATCTCTTTCTTTTCCTAAGATTTTTCCAAGGACATGTGCAATTTTCTCTCCATTGTAATTAAGATGCCCTGGTCTAAGGCTAGCACCCCTTTTCTTCTCAATAGGATACTCTTTGTTGGATGAGGAACCTTGTTTTTGTCCACAAATTCACCCTTATGGGTGAAAACTCTTCTCAATAGGATACTCTTTGTTGGATGAGGAACCTTGTTTTTGTCCACAAATTCACCCTTATGGGTGAAAACTCTATTTTCCTAGACTAAACCTTTTGATGATGACTCTCTAAACTCCTTGGAACTACCTTCAAAGGAGACATTGAAACCAAACTATCTGATAGGGTCACTACCTATGGAACCCTCATACCCAACAAGGTAGGGGGTACTATTATGAACATCCTTAAAGCACAAAGAAGGGTCTAAGATAGGCATGTCTTGCCCTACCATTGATTTTCCTTGCTTGAAAAGTTTTGGTTTGGCTCCTTGAGGCTACTTCAAACTCATTGAAGGAGGGCAATCAAGGTAGGGGGTACTATTATGAACATCCTTAAAGCACAAAGAAGGGTTTAAGATAGGCATGCCCTGCCCTGCCCTACCATTGATTTTCCTTGCTTGAAAAGTTTTGATTTGGCTCCTTGAGGCTACTTCAAACTCATTGAAGGGGGAAATCAATTTATGTCACGGGATGAGTCAAAGGCTCCAAAGCCTGACCTTCTTCATGGATTCTAGCTTCAAAATTTCTAGAGAACCATTCAAATCACTAGAGGGGATTGTCTTTCTAACCCACACCTTCCAAAAAAAAACACCCTATGGTTTTCATAGTGCTCCCACAGATGGCCAATTTGGTGACAAGCACCACATTTGAAAGGAAGTTTCCAAAAATCGAACTTCTAAGTAAAAAACTAAGACCCACATTCAGTATCCATTTCTTCTAGCACTCCCTCTCTTAGGTCTAGTTCCACCAATCTTCTAAACACTATTCTTCTTTGTCAAAGTAATTTTCCTCCAAAGCAATGAAGTGTCTTAAAGACCTCCCAATTCCTTCCAAAAAATTTCTATTCCAAAGGTCCATTGGAAGACATGGCAACAATGCCCAATTTTTTTATGAAAGGTTGGCTCCTTCCTAGGGTTAAAACTCAGCTTCCATCTCTTTAAACATGGCCCAAATGGACCCCATAACCAATCCTTTCTAAGGCTTTTTGCATCACTGTCATTTTTCACCACGAAACAAATCCAACTATGAACTAGCAAATCAAAGACATGCAAATATCCAAGATTAGGTCTTTGGACCTCTTCCATCCACAATTTCATGGATTCCCCCTTCCTAATTTCCCCATAAATCTCCCTACAAGTGCCTTCTACCTCAAATTTACCAACATTCAAACCAACTACCATTTTAACTCTTGTACACTTATTTTTAGGGGGGCTTTGCTCTCCCAAAACCCCTTTTCCCCCAAAATTGAGTCACCTTCGAAGCTCCCTTCTTATCAATAGGAAACTCCTTTACTCCTTGGACCATCACAAGAGTCCTCTTATCTCGTAGCCCTTGGCTCACATTCACCAATTCAACAACTGAATAAGTCTTCAACGTGCACAAACCTAGAACTCATACGATCAGAGGAAGTGGGATGAGAAGGAACCATAACAACTTCATGTCGAAAAACCCATTTTTCTGCATATGAGGTCAACCCAAAACCAACAAGAACCTGATTTTTCCCTTCTTCCAAAAACCTTACCTATCCCATCCCCTCTGGAGCCTACCTTCAACTATTGTCTTCCCCCTATCACAACTTTACCATACCTTCATCCATGTCCTTTGAAAACAAGGCTTCATTTAAAGGCTTTGCACTACTCCAAATATCAACTAACTCTTGATGTACCTAAAGACCAAAATCAAACTCATGGTGTTGCCTTCATCGTAGTCCACCAACTAGCAACGTTACTCCATGGCGATGAGTACAAAGATTCCACCCATACAGACTTACCTCTAAGTCTGATCACATGAAACACAAGTTTGCAAGAACCCTAGAACAATCTGCATCTTACCCCCATATCTTCATCTCTCCTGAATGTCTATTGCATATAGAAACTTACAATGATTTTCTTCAAAGAATGTCTTCCTATCTATAGTACTTTAAAAAGAAAGTTTGCAAGTCCCTTTGAAACAGATAGGATGCAAACTTTGCTGCCCGCATTTTGCCAATCCATGAAACCACTTTTGAAAGATGGGAGTTTTGGGCTAGGTACCCTCATTTTCCTACATAACAGTATAGCACTTAAGGAGTCATCTATGACCCTATTATCTCTTATTATTATTTTGTAATTTTAACAATACTTAAATTATTATATAATTTTGGATTGCAAAACTAGTTCATAAAAAACAACTTCTAACACTTCTTTCTCTATCATTTAAAAAGCTTGTAAAACATTGATATATTAAAAAACCACCATACATGAGCAAAGCTTAGAGGCTAAAAAAAATAATCTTAGGTTCGAGTAGAGTTAATCTTAAGTTTGGATAGAGTCAACCATGTCCAAGGTTGGCCAATCTACAAAACATTCCAAAAGCCAAATGCATGTGCCACATAATATTCTGTGGATTTTAGTTTCACTAGTTGTTAACCTCCTACAGAAATCAAATGAATCGGATAAATTAATTCTTCGGGAAGTCAGCAAAACCAAATCTTTACTAGTTTAGTAGTGCTGGCCTAATACTGTTTGATGGTCTCTATAGTTATATACCTGGAAACTTGTTGCTTGTTGGTTTCTATAGTTATGTACCTGAAAAGTTATGTGTGCGCACCAGTAAACATTGATGTCTTCTTAATTGCCATATTTAAAAACAAAGTGGCATTTATTTTGTTGAGAAATTTGTTGACTATTTTATATTGACATTCTAAAGTTTAGAAAGAAAAAATTGAAACTTTTGTTAAACAAGTAGCTTAGATGCCTATTCCCTAACTAGAATAAAGAGGCCAGATATACCACCGAACATGGATGTTTACAAAACAAAAAAAGAGCTGAGAGCTGAAACAAGTGGAATCTTGTAGTTTTGTTCAAGAGTGCAAATTCATAGTAGAAATTACAGCAGAGTTTTCCTACCTTTAAAATTAGTGTGTTGTTTTCAAAGGGTGGGGGAAAAGGCAAAACTGCAAGACACCGTTGCTTTTCCTCTGCTAACTTGTCCCTTGAAAAAAATGAGATTGATCTATTCAAGCAAAAATTCATGATTTTTGTACTCGGGGCAGATAGTCAAATACTACAGACGGGAAGCAATGAATTGGAGTGGAAACAAAGAGAGCTGATCAAGTGTCCAAATGACAAATAGGGCAAAGAAGATAGCATCAGGTTGTATCTAGGAAGAGGAGTGATTTCCAAGCCACAGACAGAAGGTGAGTACTTAATAAGCATATGGAATTATTACATTTAACCCAAGCTACCCCAGCTCAAATCAAAGTCATAAATAAGAAATAAGCATGCATAGATCTTTTCTCCAAATCAGAAGTCCAGCAATATGTCAAAATGGAAAGCACTGACATTCAATTAGGGTAAATACTAAAAATCTAGTAGTTGTAAAATAACCGTAATGATCAAAAGCAGCAAACTACAAAAACTAAGAGCTAACACAGAATCCAAAGGTAATCCAGCAAATTATAAAGAGAGAGAAATTATACACCATAAAAATTGACCTTGCACAACAATACATGTAAAATATTAAAAAATACATTGCACAAGGTCAGCACAAAAGAATGCAACTTATCTTTGCAAGATAGATAAAGAAAAAATTTAGCAAACAGAAATGCTTACTTGAGATAACATATCATTTGCACATTTTCTAATCTATTGTTTCTCTCTAAAAGAACTCTTTTCGATAGTAATTTCCAACTCTGATAGTCTGCATGTGTATTACAAATCATCCTTAGAAAGTTAGGACAAATATATAGACCATGGTATATAGCCTTGGTAGGAACAAATACCACAGTAAAAACTATATTTTATCCCAAAAGAATGAATCGTTGGTTACAAAATCAACATTATTGAAATTACCTTTGCCCGGACCCATCATAGAAATCAGATGGGGGAAACACAAGAAATGACTCTCAGTCAAGAACTGAAAATTGGGACCAAACTCATAAATATTTTGAGATTTCCTAAACTTTGTAATTTTAGATTATTCGCTTTATAGTGCAGCTCGTAGTTTCAACAAATTACCATAAGCCCAAAAATTTCCACCACACTCCTCCAAGTCCAAGCCAAATAACAATGTTCACTACAGAGATGAGGAAGCCATAACCCCACCATTGAGCCAAAGGTACATAGTTAGCTCCATAGAAAACAGGCGCTGATCCAATACCGTAATGTGTAAGGCCTCCCATAAGATTTGATAGGAAAGAAAGAACCATTGCCCCAAAGAGAGGTGGGGTCCCTAGAGCACTTGCAACGGATAAAAAGGCAGTGAACATTGCCCCAATATGCGCTGCACCACTTGCAAAGAAGTAGTGAGAATAAAAGTACAGCAATACCAATATTCCAAAAGAAAGTTGCCATGACAGACCAAGTCCACCAACAACCTGCAACACCATCAACTAATTGTTAGATGTGAACACACACTAGATCAAGGAATGAGGACAAAGGCCATTATAAAACAACACGGAATGCATAAATAGACATACCTTCACAACGGTCTGGCTAAACCATGAAATAAGACCATATTTGTTGAGATAGCCTGCCATTGCAATAAGTGCAGCAAACCATGTAAGAGTGTCCCAAGCTACCGACTCAGCCAAGCACTCCTTCCATGTCACAACACCTGTGCAGAGAAGGACAGATAAACCAAGGATCGCTGCAGTGACAGCATCCACCTTCAGCATTCCCCCAAATATCCAAAGACCCACCTGCCCAAAACACCAACATCCTCATAATATGTTATCACCTTGAAGACTTTGAATGGAAATTAATTCTACAAGTCCTATCAGCTTCCCTATAATCTTGTTTTCCTTGATTCACTTTGTAATGTAAGAGCAAGTGAAGACAAAAGTGAGGCAATAGATCGTCACATGGTTAACAGATCTCCTCGGTGACTGATCCAATAATCATGGGCTTACAATAGAAGATTAGTGACTTCTCTAATCAGGAGTCTACACATACCCAAGTATTATAAAATAACGAAACAGACCTTCCAAAAGTAGCAGAGCAGATGTGATAAAGTTCAAAAAATGCAATTTCAAGATTAAAAAGTTAAAAAAATGCTGAAACTTGGACAGGATTTTGATTACTTCCTTTTCTTCAACGTGAAAGTAAAAAGTTCTACATTTTTCAAGCATTTTCTACTAGACCAATGTTCTGATAATTTGTCATAAAACATTTTAAAACAAGTTTATATACGAAAACAGTAAAATTGCAGACCTAGCATCCCTTCTAATAAAGACAAGTTGATAAAGGAAGTACAAGATAAAACAAACATTTGAAAGCCCATAAACACCAACATTGTTCAGATTTTATAATCGCCAAGCAACTCTAAGATTCCGATGGTACTTCTAATTGCACCGAGAGAAGCAATATGCATTCTATAACCTGGGTGAAAGAGATGTTATCATGTTTGTCTGTGAAATTCTTATAAACCAAAACTTTAAAAAAGATGAATCTGTAATGTGAAAAACAAACAAAAAATCCTTTTAAGCATGTAGAGGTTTGTGCCTCAGCTTTTTTATTCTGATCCCTCTCATTGTTTAATAGACCCAAGGTTAAGGAGCATTTATGCCAGTTGCTAGGAGGTTTTGATGTACCTCCAAACAGAACAAATTTAGTCTCCATTGCCAAGAAAATCTTCATTTAAAACAGAGCTATATTCCAAAGCATGGGAGAAGGCCTTGGCTGAATGGAACAGGGGAGGTACCTGCTTCCCTCTCACCCACACAGCTCCTACACCAAACCCTGGTGGGGTTTCACCAGCACTAAGGGAATGGCAGACCAGATTTCCATGGACTTGATCTCGTTGAGGCAGCATGATGCATTGCCGGCCCCAGCTGCTAGGAGATATTTTTGTTTATCTGTCAGAGTAGGTTAGATATGTCTTAGACTTTGCTTGGCTGCCAGGATATGTTTCTTGAATTTTCCTCCATGGGCAGTAGAGAGATTTGTGGAAAATGATAGATGATTATAACCAGCACTGTTTTTCAAAAGATAGTTGTTGAATATTTGTGGCATAGGACAGATTGTGCAGTTGGAGAGTCTTATCCAAATTATGGACTGTATTGTATTATGTATATTTATTTTATGAGTGCCTGGGGGAGAATTTGTTTTTTTGAGTTTTCTCAGTAGTAGCTGCTGGTCAGTTATTGGTGGTTTTGTTAATAAGAGAAAAACAGCAGGTTCTGTAACTGATATTCTGTGTGCTTCTTAACCTGGGTAACCATTACTGTCCCCAATATATCACTGTGTATTCTGAGTGTTTTCTGAAGGTTTAAAATCACATTCTGGAGGGTTCTATGCAGCTAGAACAGAGGCATTACAGCAGAACCAACAGATATGAAGGATCAATCAACTGAAAAGAGAGACAATCAATTGTATCTCTATTTTTACTTCAACAGAGAGTTGAAGTATTGTTGCACATTGAGAGTGTCTGCATCAGATTGGTATCAGAGCATTAAGAGCACTAGGCCAAGGAGAATGGCATGCAGAGGATTTACTGTGAATTCAGATAGGAGAGGTAGATGGAATGATGGAGATTAAAAAACACTCGGTGAGACTTTGCTCAGAAGATTGGATTCCATAAAGACCAGACTACAGCCTGAAGATTTTGAAGATGAACCTGGAGTGCACGGGGCTCCCATTCAAGCTCAAATTACCATGGAAAGATTAATTGAAGCTGTTTCCAAGCAGGGAACAAAGGGAAAAGTAGAGGTATCAAATTTCAAAGGAGAACTTCACCCTGATCTGTTTATGGATTTGATGTATGAGTTAGATAGATTGATATTTACAAATGGAAGGGATTGAGGAAGAGGACCACGAAGAGTGAAAATTGCAGTATCAAAATTGAAGTCCCATGCTGCCTTATGGTGGGATAATTGGCAGAATCGCCGAAAAAGACAGGGCAAGAAAAAGGTTAGGCTTTGGCCTAAGATGTTGAAACATTTGAGGGCAAAGTTTTGACCTTCAGATTACCAGAAGAAGTTATTTCAAGAATTTTAAAGAGAGCGCTCTGTACAAGCTTATGCTGAGTAGTTCATGAGGCTGCAAATCAGAACTAATATCCAATGTGATGAAGTGCAATTAACAGCAAGATATGTTAATGGTCTCAAGTTCCAGCTCCAAGATGAATTTACATTAGTTAAAACCGATACAGTGGATGAAGGTGTCCAATATGCTTTAAAGATTGAGAAAAATGGAATGGGAAAGGAAAAACAGGGCAGAAGAGAGGGGGCAGTACTTCAATTAGAGGAAAAGAAAGCTCCTCCAAACCTTCTAAAAGAGCAGAGCCAAAAGAGGGCCAATATGTGAGGCCTAATTTCAGAGGAAGGGAAGGCTTAAGAGGCAGGGATACAGGATTTGGAGATCGAACTCCCTTGAGGTGCTTCATTTCCAATGAGCCACATAAATCCCAAGAATATCCTCTAAACCCAAGAGCTTCTCACAAGGTAATGATAGCACAAGAAGAATTGCATGGAGAGGAAGTTGAGTCAGAAACAGGGGAGACATTAATGCTGCAAAGAACTTTAGTGATGGGAAGCAAGCAAGTCCCAAAACATGACTGGAGAAGAAAGAGCATCTTCCAAACTAGGTGCAAGTGCAAGTCTAGGTTTGCAAGGTGATTGTTGATGGAAGATCCATTGACAATCTGGTAGGCACTGAAATGGTCTAGAAACTCAATTTAACTTGTATTCCTATAACTGATCCTTATAAAATCTCTTGGTTAAAAATAGATCAGAGTGTGTAATGGGTAATGGGTATGATCCTTATAAAATCTCTTGGTTAAAAATAGATCACTGGAAAAGCACATTCGAGACAAAAGATGGGTTGTATGAATGGTTGGTCCTACCCTTTGGGCTGTCCAATGCTCCAGGTAACTTCATGTGGATTATGAATCAAGTCTTGGGGCCATCCATTGGAAAGTTTGTTATAGTTTATTTTGATGACATTCTAATATTCATCAATGGCATGGAGATGTATATAGAACATTTGAGAGAAGTGTTGAACATATTGCAAGCTAAAAGATTTGTTAGATTTTAGGATAAGATAGAAAACAGCAGTCACTTTTAAATTTTCTAAGCAAAGTTACTTTAGATCTGAAGCATAGACAGCATATAGGATAACAGAAAACAGTGGCAGTATAAAAAATCAAAACTGGAAAGATAAAACTCCTTCAACACTTGAAACTCAAATATATATCAGTAGTCCTCTAACTGTTAAAGCAAACAGAGATGCTTATGATATAACAGCAGATCTAAATTGTAATTCTGAAGCAAACCATATTACAA
>ML786538.1:618127-628674 GCA_009831015.1 Picea engelmannii | reverse complement strand
TTCCAAGGAAATGTTTAGATCCCCCCAATAAAAGTGTTCCTCTAACTCTTCCAATCACATCTTAAAACATTCTCCCGATATTCAATTGTTTTATAAGGGCCATAACTATTCGAAAAAGTGATCTCTTTTACAAGTCATGGTCGTATAAAATAGTTCCTAGGCCCGATTAAAAAGACCAACAATTAGTAAGAGAGAAATATTTTCTTCTCCATCCTTATATAAGACCATAGAACTGCCCTTAGAATCAATATACACAAACTTTCAACTCCCAAATAACTTTTTAAGGTCACTAATGATTTTTCCACCCTCAGACATAATTTCTTGCAACATAATGACATCGAGATTGTGGACCTCCACAACCCTTTTCTGGGTGTGTTTCTTAGAGGTGCTACCCAAACCTCTACAATTGAAAGAAAGACAACATATTGGACATCCTCTCAATAGATCTTATTCCTTGATTTAAAATCGTATTGTCTATGTCTCTCTCATAAATTCAAACCCACGAGGATACAAGCAATGGCCATATTGCCTATACCACGAAATGACATATTTTCATCATAGAAATGTCCTAGGGCATTCCTTATCACCTTGAACACATCATATGACCGAAAATCAATGGGTGGATTGGACAGTTTAACCCATACCAAAGTTATCTTAACATTTTCCATTCTAGCATTGAAGGAAGGAGACCAGTGTTTTAGGGACAACGAAGCTGATTTCCATTTCGAATAAGAGCCCAAAAGATTCTCCATGTTTCCTATTGATTATAGAGTGAATGACATTTATACCCCAGTGAGAATATAAAATAATAAAAGTACCCAAGCAAGGGTTCCCATTGGGATCTAACCCACTCCTTTAACAACTTATCTTGTTTTCTATTCTTGTAAAAATGACCAACCATTGTCTTCTTCATTATATCAACAACCTCGTCCATTTTAACTTTCTTGCCAAAGACCGGGTTGACTAGACCACTTTGCTTCTTGATACACTTCTTCCTTTTGCAAGTGCAAGTTCATAACCACCAAACCCTTGGGATTCTGGCACCTCTCCACTCTAGATATTTTCCTTGCTACCCTTCTCCTCAAATACACCACCTACAACACCCCCACTCAAGGTTGTGAGATCCAATGACTGACCTGCAAAACCATAACTATTCTTCCTACCTCCTCCAAGCTGTAATACACATTGTGGATCATGAAAGGCATTCAAGCATACAAGCAAGGAAGGAGACTCCAGAACGAAGGTGTTAACAACCTCAATCCCTTTGTTTTGAATTCCAACACTCCATGATCTTACAACATAGTCCTCATCGGATCCATGGATATCTCCATATAGTCTTGGGTTCATGACCTTTACTTTATCATCTAATCTAAATCGATCATCATTTGCATTAGAAAACCCATGAAGGGTTTTTTTAGTACCTGACACCTCTCTAGTACACAATTTTTTAGCCACTTCCACCAACATTTCTAAAGTGTTTTCCTCCAGGATCCTAGTGCATCCACCTTGGAAGACTCAACCTTGATTGACTAGGAAAGGCAACTAAACATGGGGAAACCCATATATAAATCCCCTCATAAGGGTCCAAAGAGTGGTCCACGAGTTCAACATCCATCTACATACCCACTTCATAATTATGAATCTTGAGACTTAAACCTTAGAATCGAAACCCTGGACCCCTTGTCATACCACCTACCCCTATATTCCACACATGCCACATGCTAAACCTGGGTGGATTGACCTATATTTTGTCAATACCCTTTCCCCACTTGGCATGCTTTATAAGTACCACTGTAGTAACAATGCACACTACTTTATTCTCTCAATCCATACTTACACTTACATCATATGTATTACTATAGACACCACATTCTCATGTTCTAATCTTCGAGGAAAGGAGGGTATTCAAAGAAATATTCCTCATAGAATATACATTATCAAGTCTAACTCAACATCAAAAGGAAATCAACCCCACCATCTGATTCATTGTGGACTTAGACTTTCTCAACTGTGAAGTAAAGTCAAATCAACTATGGGTAGGAAATCAAATATTTCAAAGGCTATCTTGAAAGTTGAGTAGGAAGTTCAAAGTGGGAGGTTGTTGACTCTCAAACAAGCCCTTAGAGCAAGTGAAGGCTGTTGGAAGGCTTGAGAATGATACTACACTTACAATATGGGTGATGATCCATGATTGATCATTGATAAATCAAAATGACTTAGTTTGAAATATTGAAGGCTCAAATAAAGCAAGGTTGAACATTAAGGCAAGAAATCCATGGGAGTGACTTGCTATAGGAAGGAAGTCACGAGGGTGGTGATGTCTTGCTAAAGGAACGAGCATTGGTCTAAGGGCACAAAATCAACTTGTTGAGGAATTGAAGTTGACTTGGAACATTAGATTGACAAGAAGAGGTTTATAAGACACTAAAAGAGTATGAGAAGAGATGGTAATCCATCTTACAGGGACCATCAAAAGAAGATTTCATCAAACATTATGCTTGTTAAGACTTAGTAGGATAATAATCGATTCCAAATAAAGGGTACCTTAGTAAACTATGACCTTAGTTGACTTGGGACCAAGAGGAAGAAGAATATGTGTGGAAGGATGATTGACCATATCATCTCGATCAATGAGAGGATGCCTAGACTTCAATGGATAGTTGAATCACCACTAACAAGTTTCGTAGTATAGAGCAAGGGCATAATCCATTATATTCACCACTTTAGGAGTAAAGGGCCTTGTTTGTCTATCTACTTGGAACCAATTGGCTATCCTTTCTTCTCGTCCATCTCCAAATATTGTGCTTGCACATATGCCCCATCAACTATCCTTGATTTAAAGAACATCACTTGCCTCCTTAAATGACTATGGGGAATACCCAAATACTTGAGCGATACATCCTATTCTTAAGAGATATTCCCAACACAATGGTTTATTTTCTAAATGTAGTGGTGTACTTGCACAATATGCCCTTGTTTTTCTCAAAAATAATGTCAATGGATCCATTAGTCCTCTTCATACTCAATAGGGTAAAACTAGGACTTAATGAGGGTTTTAAACACCTCCCACGTAGTTACTAGGGGATCATTGCCTAGTCTAAGAGTTTATGTGTGTCTTCCCCACCAAGTTTTAGCTTGCCTCTCTAACTTCAATTAGGCAAATCATATATTACACTCTTGTAATGTCCCCACTTTGGAACATCATTACATTTCAGGGTGCTATGATGACCGGAGCAACCAGATGGATGTTATGGCGAGTACAGTGACTATTGAGGGATATTTTGGGGTCCGGCTTGCATCGCTCATCCTATTTCATCTTTATGATCTATTTCGCACAAATTGGCTTTGGTTCCGTTGCATTCTGACGATTTCCATGATTTTGAGTATTTTGAGCTATAGGTTGATTAAATTCAATGAATAGGTCATTTTGGGCACAATACTTGGAGGAACCTCTCAGTGTAATATCTCATTGGAATCGGGATGAACAACACTACATGATAAGATGATGAGAAGTGACTTTCAGTGGCCAGGGAAGCCACACGGAGAGATAAAGTGCTTTTTAGAAGTAAAAAGGTCAATTAATTAATTAAAGTGATTTAATTAATTAATTAATAATTAATAAAATGAAAGTCACTTTGGAGGGACAAGGTGAGCAGGAAGTATAAAGGATAGGCAAGGGCCTCTATTCTCTCATTCATATATGATTATCTTTTGATACCTGGCTTCTAGCTAGTGAGCCCATACCTTGGGGGTTTTGACTTAACTAACCCTAAAGCACGATTCGGTGGTGAAAGATTCCACCTAGCTTGTCCCAAGCTTGGTCTGGAAGATGCAATACTCCCCCACACCATTCTAGTTCAGATCTATTCAGTTGCAGGAGGGTTCTACACTAGCCACAGGCACAAAAAGAGAGAGGGCGCACCATTGGGGGTTCCCAGCAAGGGGCACACCATTCATTGAGGGAAGTTCGTTCCATGAGATTGGCAGGGCTTATGGAGATTCTAGCACCTGGGTTTTCATTGTAGGGTCTTTGCCATTAGATCTAGTGCATTATGAAAGAGTTTTGTGTGCCATTTGATTTATTAGATGCATTGGACGAATTAGAGGAGAGGATCACACTTTAGAAAGTGATTTCAGTCATTTGATAGATCATAACTTCACTATTTTGCTTGGGACTTCACCAGTGAGGTAATCGAGCCCTGATCTATCATTCTAGTGGTTTTGTGGAGCATTTGGAGGCCTCTAGGAGGGAGGCCGAATTATCTAGGGTTTCAACCATCCAGTGGGGCACAAGTCCAACAGATGGTTGCTCATTTAGTGGGTCATCTCTTCACCAATCCACCTGAGACTTTACCCGGGGTCTTGTATTGGGCGGATCTACAGTTTGGCATATTCATCGGAGGGTTTGGTGGTCTTTTGCAGCAGGGCCGGATTTTTGAGGGTCTTTAGTGTTCCAGCAGGGTGTAGCATCATCCAACTTGGGGTTTGGCACTTCATACAACCCATATCTCTCTTGTATTGGTCTTTAGGGTATATTCAACTTTTGGGGGCTTGTAGTTACTCATCGAGAGCATTTTGTAGCAGCTCTTAGTATGTTTATTGGATCTATTTGTTGATCATTCCAGATCTGCATCATCCTTGTATCAGGTTCTTGCTCATTATAATAATAAAGGCCAGATCTTTTCTATTGGTTCCTTGTCTGGTGTATATTGTATTTCCATTGATTATGTCTTCAGATCTATGTGTAATAACTAAATGTAAACCTTAAGGCCGAATTTAAGAAGCCAATCTGCAAGTAAACACCCAAACATAAGTAAACCAACCAAGTGTTTGACGAAATGCCACAACCGGAAAAAGTTTTAAAATCATGCAAAAACGAAATGTTCTTGGCCTCTTGGATTGGGAACATTACAATGGTATCGGAGCTTAGATTCCTACCAGCTCGAGGGTCTCCCATAGGGAGAGATGGATAGACAGAAATTACGCTCATCCATACTAGAGTTGATAACTAGCATACAACAAAATGGAGAATGGATTAGACAAATGTAAAAGGGAATAGCTAGTGGATGGAAGGAAGAGTAGAGCATTCCTACACCCATTAGGAGCAGGCAACGTTGCTACAGTTGCAAAGTGCCTTGGGAACCAGATCATAGATGTAGGGGTAGAGGTAAGAAACACATTATTGAGGTACATTATGATAGTGATGATGAGGTGTGTGAGGATACAAAGCGAGAGATTGATGCTTATTTGGAGCAATTTGATGATGTCACTGACTCTTACACATAGGCTAGTGATTATTGCACGCTTGAGGAGGATAGTGACCCTTGCACATTGGAGGAGCAGTGGGATGGATAGGATGATAGCACCTATGTTTCAGCAGCCATATCACATAGTGTTGATGATCTTACACCTCAGCAAAGTGGTGTCACTAGTGGGGATCCACAGGTATTAGCACCTAGACCTGACGAGTTGCCTATAATGACTGTGACACATCTGTCATCTATCTAGACACCCATGATATCCATGCCACATGAGGACATCAGTGGCATTTCATAGATGATAGGGGAGTCGTATGTGGGGGATGCATACCATGGGTATAGGGATCCACAGACTCAGGAGGAGAGACATGACTTGGAGACAGTGGAACTTATACCTACCTATCAACAGGAGGAGATTGAGTCACCTCTTTGGGAGGCTCCATTAGTTGAGTAGGATATGGAGACCCACAACTTAATGGGACACTTACTTCCAGGACCAGCCTGTAGTGTGGAGGATGTACCCGTTATTGGTCATGATGGCCATATCACGTGTCTGGACACATCTATATGGGATCCAAGCGCATATGATAGTAGCAGGATGAGTGCACAGGAGGATACAACTGCTCACACCAGATACAGTATGATTCAGAGGGATCTAACAGTTGGGGATGATGTGCAGTCACAGATAGGGGGACCTAGTAGCACAGTGGACATCGGGCAATTCAACACTTTATCTTCTACAGAGAGTGTTGTTGGGGATTCCAATGTTGACACTAGCAGTGAGGGGCATGAGGTAGCACCTCCGCATGACTATGATCAGGAGTCACACTATTTGGTAGGACAATTGAGAGTCAGTGAGGATATTATCATGGCAACCACTAGGCGCATTGATGACACACATGCATTAGTGGCAGATTACTGCTAGAGGGCATCAATGGCACATGGTAGTTCAGATGAGGGATTTGTCATGGATGACTTTCATACTCTCAGGGAGAGAGTGTATGTGATAAGGACCGACTACCAACAGTTGTTGACTGACAAGGACTACCTATTGGGGATTGGCGAGATGTATCATGGGGCTTTGAGGGAGCAGGAGATGGAGGTGGACAAACTCACTCATGAGATGGAGAGCACTTGAGGATTCTTGAGAGGCACACAAATATCCCTTCAAGAATCAGGGTCCAGATCAGAGGAGCTTCGGGAGGAGATTTTCCAGGGATCCCCTACATCTATCTTAGTGGAGAGTCAGATATATCCTTTGGTCACATGGCTAGAGGATGTTGGTGGTCTAGCAGAGGATCACCAGTTGATGGAGGAGCATGAGGAGTACCTAGGGTCACTGATAAGTACAGAGAGTTATGATCCGAAGGCGCAGAAGCTACCCTCCACGAGGATCTTGGAGGCAGTTGAGCACTCACATACGCATGGGGACTCCGGAGCCAGGGACAGTTTCGAGGACACTCCCATTTGTGTTCTAAGAGCGGTTGACCTTCATGTAGAGGTTGATCCAGTAGTACACCCAGGATCTATGATGCAGCCGAAGTATACAGGAGATGACCTGAGTATGCCCTGAGATGAAGCGCCAAAAGTCACGTGGGCCCCGTTTGGGAAAGTTGGTGCATCAACTTCCCAGGGTCGTAACTTTTGCATACAATCTCCGTTTTAGGCGTATGATAGCTCGTTGGAAAGGTCTATCCGAGAATTACAACGCTCTAGGCATAATATCATCGGTAGAAGATGTTTTGCGACAACAACATACCCAAAAAAGCATCGTTTAGGGTCTCAAAATGGCCCCGGAAGTTCAGGACCCGAAAAACTACTAAAAATAGTAAATTACCAAAATTGCTAGAAACATGTTTTGTGGCAGTTGGAGAAAGTGGGTGGCCACCGATATCCACCTGGATCAATCCTCCCTCCTTAGGAAGCAATGGTCTCCATTGCATTAAGTTCCCGGGGGAGAGGGGAAAGCGATTGTTGAATCTGAATCTTGGTGAGTTGCTTGCCTTGTTGGAACCGTCGCGCTGCTTAGCTTGCTGAAGGCTATCACGAACCTTTGGCTGGAAGGTTTGGACCTTTTTAACCAGTCTGGCTATTTTAGATGACTGTGTGCAGAAGGAATCTTTGTGCTTTGCTGCAACCTTGTCGACCTGCTTCTGGTGGATAGAAGGTGCCTGGGCCGAGGCTGTATTGGTTGCAGTAACCTTTTGTTCCCCTTTTGAACAGATTGTGGAGAAGATGAATTTTGTAGTATGAGATACTACCTTACAGCACTGTTTAGGTGGGGCAGTAGTTGGATCTACCTCTGGTATCCTGTAGAGATGACCCCCCAGAGTAATAATGACACAACGGGGTCGAGACTCATAAATAGCATGGCGTTTCCACATATATGGCTAGCCCAAGAGAACATCACAGACATCCAGTGGGGCAACATCACATAATACCTCATCCTTGAAGGACTGGATGCCGTATGACAATCGACACTGCTGGCTGACACGAAGATCTCGTCCTTGGCGAAGCCACCCAATGCTGTATGGTTGCGGGTGTGGTGTTGTCAACAATCCAAATTGTTTGACGACCTCTGCTGAAATGAGGTTCTTCTGGCTTCCGCTATCAACAATAAAATGCAGCGGGGTCCCCTTCACCCACATCTGTGAATGAAAAAGGCGCTCTCCCTCTTCTGGATCTGTTGGTCCTTCTGGTTGAATTGTTGCGGTCGTGACAATAGCAGTGGGGTCTGCGTCGATTATCTGTCTTTTACCATTATTTTCAGAATCAGATTCTGAATCAAGGTTTGGCTCCTTGTCTTTGATCTCGGCCACCAATGACTGTTTTGAGCGACATTCATCGGTGTTGTGCCAAGGGCTTTTGTGGAACTCGCACCATTTTCCGGTGTCCTTCTTTGTCTTCCCGTGACCCTTCTTTTCCTGTGTCTTGGACTGGTTTTCGGGAGACTGTTTATTCGGGCCATCTTTGTCATACTTTGGTTGTTGCGGATTTGCAGACCCAAATTCCCGTTTGTTCTGGTGCTTAAATTTCTGCTCAATTTTAACAGCATATCGATAAGCAGCATCGAGTGATGAGATGTCCACAAAATCCATTTCAGTTTGGATGTATCTGTGTAGAGCCCCACGGTATTTCAGAACCAAATGTCGCTCGGAGTCTTTGATACCCAGCTTGGTGCGCAAGGTATGGAAGGTATTGGTGAAATCCGGAACTGCTTGGCCCTTCCCTTGCTGCAGTGTGGTCCATCTCATGTACTGGTCCTCATAGTTGCCAACAGGGAAATATTGTTCCTTTACCGCATCCACAAAAAAATCCCAAGTGGGTTCGGCCCCATATATTCCAGACTCCTCTGTGGAACTTTGCTCCCAGTAAGTTTCCCACCAATGTTTGACATGGGGGAGAGCCTTAAGGAGTGCGAACGTGAGCTTTTCCTTGTTGAAAAAATTATGAACAGAGAAATAACCTTCTAGCAGACTTAACCATTTATCTAGGGCATCTACATTTATTTGACCTTCAATTACGGGAATATCAAAATTAACCTGTACCTTGAAAGGTGAGGTTACTCCAAAGTGGTCGCTTGATGAAGATGCGCCTGATGCTATCGACAGGCGTTTAAGGATGTGGGCAAAATTCTCCATCATTTCGTCCCTCTGTCGCGTGAGAGCTTGCTCAAGCAACAAACTGATAGGATCGTCTGCTCCGTCGTTTTTCTTTTCTTCCGCCATTGAGGGTTTCTTGGGTGTGCGAGAGCGATTGTCCTCAAGAGAGACAAGCTCGAGACCCAGCTTGCTATACTCGGACCTCGTCGAGGACATGCACTGAAAAAACGATCAAGAGCAGCCTGCTCTGATACCACTGATCCAGATTATTTTCGGCACGAAATGAGATTGGAGATATAATAAAGAAATGCACAGAGATATTGCAGATATTCAATAATATAACATAAATGTATCGGAGATGCAACCATAAACACAGATATACAGTAATACACGATTTCTATTAATCAGAGAAATGTACAGAGACTGTAAAAATACAGAGTGAAAGACTCGCTAGAATGGTGGTAGCTTATCTCTGAGAAGAGATGTGACAGCTACTCACATTCGCAAGAAGATGATTACAATGAGACTCTGAAGGCCTTTTTACAATAAACAGGAATGCCAAAAGTCCTAGACATCCAAAAACCTAACCGTAGGAGATGAAGCGCCAAAAGTCACGTGGGGCCCGTTTGGGTAAGTTGGTGCATCAACTTTCTGGGGTCGTAACTTTTGCATACGATCTCCGTTTTAGGCGTATGATAGCTCGTTGGAAAGGTCTATCCAAGAATTACAACACTCGAGGCAAAATAGCATCAATAGAAGTAGTTTTTCGAAAGCAACATACCCAAAAAAGCATCGTTTAGGGTCTCAAAATGGCCCCGAAAGTTCAGGACCCAAAAAACTGCTAAAAATAATAAATTACCAAAATTGCTAGAAACATGTTTTGTGGCAATTGGAGAAAGTGGGTGGCCATCGATATCCACCTAGATAAATCCGCCCTCCTTAGGAAGCAATGGTCTCCATTGCGTTGAGTTCCCGGGGGAGAGGGGAAAGCGATTGTTGAATCTGAATCTTGGTGAGTTGCTTGCCTTGTTGGAAACGTTGCGCTACTTAGCTTGCTGAAGGCTATCACGAACCTTTGGCTGGAAGGTTTGGACCTTTTTAACCAGTCTGGCTATTTTAGATGACTGTGTGCAGAAGGAATCTTTGTCCTTTGCTGCAACCTTGTCGACCTGCTTCTGGTGGATAGAAGGTGCCTAGGCCGAGGCTGTTGTGGTTGCAGTAACCTTTTGTTCCCCTTTTGAACAGATTGTGGAGAAGATGAATTTTGTAGTATGAGATACTACCTTGCAACACTGTTTAGGTGGGGTAGTAGTTGGAACTGCCTCTGGTATCTTGTAGAGATGACCCCCCAGAGTAATAATGACACTACGGGGTCGAGACTCATAGATAGCACGACGTTTCCACATATATGGTTGGCCCAAGAGAACATCACAGACATCCAGTGGGGCAACATCACATAATACCTCATCCTTGAAGGGCTGGATGCCGTATGACAATCGACACTGCTGGCTGACACGAAGATCTCGTCCTTGGCGAAGCCACCCAATGTTGTATGGCTGCGGGTGTGGTGTTGTCGACAATCCCAAATGTTTGACGACCTCTGCTGAGATGAGGTTCTTCTGGCTTCCGCTATCAACAATAAAATGCAGCGGGGTCCCCTTCACCCACATCTGTGAATGAAAAAGGC
>ML786538.1:547671-594014 GCA_009831015.1 Picea engelmannii | reverse complement strand
TAGAAAAGGTCAAACAAATAATAATTGGTTAGGCTCATGAGAAGAAGGTAAAGGATGAAAAAACCCTAATAGATTTTGAGGCTAAGCTATAAGCATTATACAACAATGAAGGGGTGGGTTGTCTCACTAAGGAATCTAAAATATAGGTAAATATTTTGGAAGAGAGGAGGAGGAATGTTTTGGATGATAGGGAAGAAGCTTGGAGGCTAAAAAGCCCTTTGGCTCTCAAAAGGAGATGAAATTTCTAATTTTTTTCATTAATATGCTAATTATAGGAAAAATATTAATACAATTTGGAAGGTTCTAAACAAAGATGGTTTGGTGGTCACACGTTCGTCACGAGCTTCAAAGATATTGCAAGAACTAGAGTGGGACACTTTGAAGGCATATATAAAGCAGAAAGAAGGACGACTATTATTGACGTGGTTAAAATAACTTCTTTTTTTCACAGTTTTGTAAGTGATGAAGACAATAAAAATTTAATGGAGGAGGTGTCAAAGGAGGAATTGTAGGTAGTACTCCATGGTTTCCAAAAATACTAAAGCCTTGGTCCTCATGGGTGGCCAATTGAATTTTTCTTAGGGTTTTATGACATTATCGAGGAGGATTTGTTGAGGGTAAATAAGGAGTCTAGAACATTTGGGAGATTCATAGTAGCCTTCAATGCAACCTTTATGTCCCTAATACCCAAGTTAGACAATCCCAAGTCCTCTTTTGAAGAATATGGGCCTATAACTTTGTAATTGCATAGATAAGATAATAGCAAAGGTTATTGCAATACAGGTTGAAAGTTTTCTTTCTGAATCAATTTCCAATGAACAAGTTGGCTTTCTTGGAGGAAGGTTGATTTATTAAGCTACTGAAGTGGTCTAGGAGAGCCTTCATACAATAAAATTAGGGAATCTCAAAGAAATGGTGGTTAAGGTTGACTTGTCCAAGGTATATGATAGGGTTAGTTGGTTACACCTTAGGTTGGTGTTAATTCATTTAGGGTTTTGGATTATGTTCGTAAACTAGGTTATGAATTGCGTCATTTCAATTTCTTTTTCAATATTGATTAATGGAGTAGTTGCAGCTTTATTTGTGCCCAAAAAACGATCGAGGTAGGGATGTCCTCTTTTCCCCCTCTTCTTTCTAATTGTGGAGGAAGGACTTAGTAGAACTTTGATGGAGGTAAAGGGATATGAGGCTTTTAAAGGAATTAAATTTGGGAACTCTTTCTATCTATCACATCTTTTATTTGTTGATGACATTTTGATCTTTTGTGATGGGACAAGGATATATGTTATTGAGTTAAGGGAGATTATAGAACTTTACTACACGGCCACTAGTATGATGATCAATATAGGCAAATCCATTGTTTCATTCAAAGGTAATCATGAAGAGGAAATGTTATTTTTCTCTCAAATGTTTCCTTACAATTAGACTGAGATGGAAGATGGATTGAAATATTTAGGTTTTGTCTTAAAAATAAATGATTGGCCAAAAAAAGATTGGGATGAGTTGATTCAGAAGGTGGAAAAGAGAATTTATGTGTGGTGTAATTGATGGCTTTCTAGAGGGGGTAGGCTTATATTGGTAAAGTCGGTTATTGAGGCAATTCGTGTTTATTATATGTCATTGTCTTGGATTCCAAAAGGACTATTATATGTGATCGAGAGGATTACAAATGGGTTCTTGTGGTTTAGGAGCAAGGAGAAGAGGGGTATACCATTGGTGAAATGGACAAGGTTTGCAACACCAGAGTATATGGGGTGATGGGGTTTGAAGAACCTCTTTGATTTTTCAAGAGAATTGGCATCCAAAAGTTTATGGAGGCTCATTTTGGGCAAGGGATTATGATGTCAAGTGGTCACACAAAAGTACATCAAACCCGATTACATTGAGGAGTGGATCAAAATACCTGTGAAAATATTCACAATGTATCAATTATGTGGAAAACAATTCCATTAACCTTCTCGATAGTTTGTAAGTGGTTGGTTTGGAAAGTAAGGAATGGGAATGGGTTTAGAGTGGGAGAGGATCCTTGATGGGATGAGAAGGAGGGGTATCTTTAAGATGAATCAAGTAGCAGACCAGGAACATACCACTATTTGGAGTTAAGAATGTGTGATTGCAGGTATAATTGCTTTAGAGGTTTGGATGCAATGGTGTGGGAAGCATACATAAGGAATCCTAGATCCAACCATGTAAGTTTAAGAGATGGGGAGGATAGTTTAATTAGGTAAAATGTTTCAACTAGAGTATATTCCCCAAAGGCAGGTTATAAAGTTTTAAACTCCAAAGAAGAAATGGGTGAACATGTGTGGTGGTGGAAGAAAGTGTGGAAATTTAAATATCCTTCAAAATATTGATTTTCAATGTGGTTGGTACTTAATAACGAATCTCTCACTTGGGATAATCTTCAAAAAAGGAACAAGTAGGGCTCCAAGAGATGCTCTTTATGAAAGGCAAGTGAAGAATTGAACTATCATCTTTTTCTGTCATGTCCATACACACTTCAGGTATGGAAGGAGGTGGAGAACATAATTGGTGTAAAGAATGTATGGAGAGACACTATTGTCGAGGAATGTCCGAGAACTTGGTGTGAAAATGATCTAGTTAAGAAGCACATTGCTTTACCCTTGATAATTGCTTGGGGCATCCAATTGTGAGAAATGCTAGTTTGTTTGATAACAAAAAGATTCCACTGATGTAGTGTTCCACATAAGATAACAACATATCAAATAGTTTCTCTCATCTAGAAAAAGGATAATTCTATTAGAAATATAATGGAGGAAGCCATTGATATCGATGGTGCTTGGGTGTATTTTGATGGTGCATTTGAAGGGGACACGATAAAAAGTGGAGCAACATGTATATTATTTTTGAAGGACAATCACTTCTTTATATTTAAAGCTAGATTGGGACAAGGCTCCTATAATTATGCAAAACTAATGGCCTTAAAATTTACTCTCAACTTGGTTGTAGAAAAAGGTGTTACAAAAACTCAAATATTTGGGGATTCTTTGCTCGTGATAGAGTGGATCAACAAGGAGTGTGTTGTGAGAATTTTCTTGCTTCAACCTTTAATTGATGAGATTATAGTATTAATCATTGTGTCCAATAGTATCTCTTTCAACCATGTGTTATACTTGTATTTGTCACCCTAGGCATCGGAGAGGACATACTGATGATATTATGTCGAAATCATGAGATTTGCTTGAAAAGTTGCTCCAAGAACATCACTTTTGAGCCTAGTCACACTTTTCCTAATGAGAAGGGTGATCAATTGCGCCTTTCTTATTGACAACTCATAGTTGGCTGCTAGGATTTTCCTATTGAGAAGGGTGATCAATCATGCCTTGCTCATTGAAAACTCACGATTAGCCACTGGTTGCCTTCATCAAACTCACGACTAAGCTCAAAAGTGATGTTTTTGGAGAAACTTTTCAAGAAAATCTCATGATTTCGACATAATATCATCAATAGGTCCTTTGTAAGGCCTAGGGCGACAAATACAAGTGTAATAACATGTCTATAGGGAAAGAAGTACAATTGCAGATGGATTATCAAAATCCAGTCTTCTAGATTGTGGTCATTGGATCATTCGAGAAGAAGTTGGTGGACATGCTTCATAATATAGACATCCACCTTTTCAATTTATTGTTTTAAGGTTAAATGTTGGAGGTAGAAAATATAATTTATATGGAATATGTTGAGAACTTTTTTATGGGTCTATGAATTATATGAATGTATAAAAGGAGTGTACTTAATGAAAAGCCTGGGCTTGAGGTTTTGATCCTTTTTGTGATTTATGATGACTACTCTTTGTATGAAGTCTCAATCATGTGAAATATTGAGGGTTGACTATAGATGGGATATACTGGATGGGTAGAAGATTGTATTGATATGATGTAGAAAACCTTTTTGGTCCTTAGGAGGGTTTCTAAATGTTGAAAGGCATATACAAAATGCAATTTTGTCTTTTTGAATAAAAATGTGATTATTTATTTATTTATGATGTGGATTATATATAAAATAATATTTGGATGACATATGCCACATCAACATTACAAACAAACTTTGACATGTCTCCCCCATATTGGGTTGTAGAATGCACCTCTTGGCACAATATTGAAATGTTGTCAACCTATGGGTATTGAATACAAGATTATGATAGGAGGAATGTTAAGAGGGCAATGCAACAAAGGTGATTGAGTTGACCTTGTCAATGACCCCTCTCTGTGAAGTCAACCCACAATTGGTGAGGCAAATACATAGCCTTATAAAACATTATTTATACCCCACTTGTTAACATAGTAAGGGTTTTGGAAAAACCAAAGCGAAAAGGGAATGAAGGGGAGAAGGAACAAACTATGAGTTAAGCGATTGTCTCCAACTTTAGAGGATCCTCATTGAATTTCCTTCTTCCATGTATGTTCCATAATCACTTGGTTTGAGGTAGAGTCAACTATTGTTGAGTCTTTCTCATTTTGCTTATAATTAATTGTTGTTTGAAAGGAAAGGATGGTTTGCGAAAGAAAAAGAAATAATTCTATTAGAAATAATGTGATAGAAATGCCATTACAATATCATTGTATAATTCTTTCACGTATTTTAGGAGGAATAACATTGAATATATTGCCAATAGGCCTGTTAGCCATCTTGGAAGGGTAAAACTAACATGGTTGAGTGTGAATTTGACAACCAAGATGGAGAAAACTAGATTGTGTTTGTGTTTTAATATCATGTGTGAAGTGTTTGAACTTTGTTTTGGGTATGTGATTATCTTGGTAGTGTTTGGGAGGAATAGATAACGTAGTGGATGTTCTCTCTCTCTCTCTCTCTCTCTCTCTCTCTCTCTCTCTCTCTTGCATGTGCACGATATATATATATATATATATATATATATATATATATATATATATATATACAAAATAGCTCCATTAGTTCGACCCTTTATGTTGAGTTGTAATGTCCAGGGAGTTCACAAGACCCATTCCCATCGAGTTTCATGGGCTTACTAACTGTTATTATGGTTAGTGGATAATATTGCTTTCCATTTGAAAAATCATAGAAGAGGGAGCAAATTTGTGGGATGTTGGAATGGTGGCTGATCCACAATGGGTCCAAGAAGGCTTAAAAATCAAAGTTCTTGGAATTGGAAGAAACCAGTGCCATTGCATCTGTCTTGTCGCGTTGATTCCGGCCATATAATTTTTTCCTCAAACGGACACCGTATGCGAAATTTATCGTGTTCTGATCAAATTCCCAAACAACCAAAAAGTCAGCTGGGTCAAAGTCAACACTGACATCAACATGTACGACATGTGATGTCAGCATGGCATCACCAGGAGGTGACACATGTCACTCGGATTCGACACTTTCGGGCTAAGTTGGCACTATACGAATTTGACATGTGTCATTGTACAGATGACATGTGGCAGTTCGTACACTGACATGGCCCAATGACAGGATGACACGTGGTTGTACAAAAGACAACTGGAAGTACGACATGATGGTGTGGCAGTGACACGTGGCAGGTGACTGGACTGTACGGAGGAGGACGTGGCAGTACGACAAGCTGACGTGGCAATGACACGTGGTAGATGACTGGGTTGTACGGTGGATGACATAGTAGGTGATTGGGTCGTCGCGTCAACAGTACGAGCGAATCCCAGGGTGAAATGTGGCCCAATCACAGGATGCCACGTGGCACCCCAGATTTGGCCAAGGTTGGTTGGGTAAAAAGTTTGTTCCACCTCTGGGGGAATCGAACCCGCGACCTCTGGATGGGCTACAATTTAACAAACTCGGAGCTACCAACTCCGCTGCATGTGGGTCTTGTTATAACAACGACACAAATTAAATTTAAGTTTGTGTTGGCGCAGTTTAGGGGATAAGCCCCGGTCGATGGGGGCCAACCCTGACCGACCAGGGGGCTAACGAAGTTGGTGGAGCACGCGGGAGAGTTAGGGCGTGGCCATATGACTAGGAGCGAAAGGTAAGGGGGCCAAGACCCGGGGCTAAAGACCAACGCCAGGTAGCCCAAGGCCATATGGAGGGCGCACATGCAACTAGGGGCCCGGATGAAGGGGGCTGCGCTCGATATTTGCCCATTTTTGGGTTTTTCAACTATATGATATAATTTTTAATGATTTTAAGCCTGATTTTGGGAGATTTTAGTCATTTTTGGGAGATTTGAAGCCCTTTTTTAGGCCAGATCTCGGGAGGAAGTTGGGAGGTTGTTGCCAACTTCAAACCTATATAAACTAGAGGTTCTTGGCAGACTTAGAAAGGTTCAGGGAAGGAAAAATACCGAGGAATTTGCCAGTCAAACCCATTTTTTATGCAGGGAATACATTGAGGAGAGCAACTTTGCGGGCCATTTCCGGGAGCTTCGCTCAACCGATTTCAGTGTCGTTAGTTGTGTTGGGTTCTTGAGGTCTAGAAGAACACAACCATACCAGTTTGTAATCCATCTGACACTTTTCTGATGTACTTTTGAAGCTTTGAAGAGAAATAAGAAAGCCTCACCCACTGAGACAAAGGCCCGAAGACGTAGGCGATATTGTCGAGTTTCGTTAACAACTTTGTTGTTATGGTTTGATCATTCTTTGTGCTTATTTCCAGATCTGTATATCTTATTATGGCTGCCATGTTACATTATTATTCTTTCCTATGTTCTTCAATTCCTAAATGGTTAATGAACTCATGTTTTAAAACTCAACCATAGTCTTTAAAATATCTTTTTGGATCAAGTGGTATCAGAGCTATTTGATGGTTTGTTTTTGAGTTTGCATGATTACTAGGGAAAAGATGAATCATGGTGAAGGCGAGCTTGTTGAAGAGAATCCTGAGATTGGATCGATAAAGAGAACATCTCAAAGTGAGAAGATGGCATCAAAAGAGGGACTTTCTCATGACGAGATAGAGTTTCGAAAGACCTTCTTTGCCATGTAGGAGATGATGAAGGTTCTATATGATGATTACTTGGAGCGGAAGAGACCGATTCTAGGTGAATCTTCAAAGGCTATAAGTGAAGAAGGAGAGGATCCTCCTAAACCTCCTTCTTCTCCATCAACTTCTTCTTCTTCAAGTACAAGTTCCAAATCCACCACAAGAAAACATTCCCATAAACATAAACATGACATGCCTTTACTTAAGTTTGATGTGAAGTTTGAATTACCCATGTATGAAGGTGAAGTCAATGCAGAGAGGCTTGATAACTAGGTTAGACAGATGGAAGTTTATTGTAGTGTTCAACAAATCAAGGATGAGGCAACTCAAATCAAATTGACATCGTTTCGACTTGTAGGCACAACACTCATCTAGTGGCAAAGCAAGTTGAAAAATGGCACGCAACAAGTGGGTAATGTATTTTCATCATGGCAAGGTTTTGTTTCTGCACTTAAAAAACAATTTTATCCTTTGGGTTATAAAGAGAAGGCTTTAATTGAATGGCAAGGTCTTAAACTAAGAAAGGGACAAACAGTGCAAGAATACAGAGATGAATTTCATAAGATGGCATTAATGTTAGACATTCCATTACATACCCAAGAAACTCTTATGAAGTATATAAGAGGTTTACATGCACATATTCATAACACTGTATTTATGTTTGGACCTACTAATCTTGATGAGGTTTCTATTCAAGCAACATGTATTGAGGCAAGGAAAACAAGAGTTGGTGTATCGGGGGAATCGTGTTCAAGAAAAGAGGACAAAAGAAAGGGGAATGGCAAGAAAGAAAATTCAGTGACAAGAAGGGAAGAGAAGCTCTCTTGCAAGCATTGCAAGAAAGAAGGGCATCATGATGACCATTGTTGGCAATTGCATCCCGAGAAGAGACCGAAGTGGTTCAAAGAAAGGAAAGGGATGCAAACAGCTGCAACAACAACACGACCAACAGACTTGGGATCAAATTCGGGTGATGAGTCTAAAATCACAACAGTTGGTTTGACATGTAAAATTGGTGATGGATATGATTCTAGAAGTAAATTGTTTCACATAAGGGTCATAATGAAGCATACTAAGGTCGACGCATTGATAAATAGTGGATCTCAATCTAACTTGATTTCAGAGGAAGTGGTTAAACAATTGGGATTAAACACTCAGATGCATCGTAAACCTTACTCACTTAAATGGATACGCAACAATCATAAGTTACACTTAACAAAGCAATGCACTTTAAAGTTTGCAATTTCATCAAAATTTGTGGATGAGGCAACGTGTGATGTGGTGCCACTCAATGAATGTGGAATGGTCTTAGGCAGTCCTTATTTGTATGATTGCAAAGCAATCTTCTACAAAGAACATAATCAATATCACTTAATCAAAGAAGGCAATGAATATGTTGTACATGCTCATCACTTAAAAGAAAATCAATCTCTTCAAACAATGGAACAATTAAGGAAGGCAACTCATGCAAGCAACACACCTATAATTGTGCCAAATCAAACAACTGATCTTAAGCATGAACACGAGATGATTGTAGAATGGAAGTTCAATCATACTTTGCTTCAAGATAAGCTAATGTCGTGCAAGTACTACAAACATATTAGCTCATTTGCAGTCATATTTCTGATGTTATAGTTGCTAATGTTATCAACATGGATGGTAGTGGATTCAGTAAGATGTGAGAAAGTATAAGTGGCTAACAATATGCTGTCAGTTGTCATGGTTGTTTTACAATTGATCTTGATGAGACAAGTGCACAAGATAAAGTTTAAAGACAAAGAACAAGTGGGGTGGCCTATCCCACACTCAATGACTGGTTAGTATCCTTTTGGAGGACCAAAAGGTCTTGATGGGAGGCGTGATCCAAAATGGGTCCAGGAAGGCCTAAAAATCAAAGTTCTGGAAATTGGACGAAACCGGTGCCATTGCGTCCGTCTCGTCGTGCTGATTTCGACCATGTAATTTTTTCCTCAAACATACACCATATGCGAAAGTTATCACGTTCTGATCAAATTCCCAAACATGCAAAAAGCCAACTGGGTCAAAGTCAACATTGAAGTCAGCAAGTATGACATGTGACATCATCATGATGATATGGCATCACCAAGAGGTGACACGTGTCACTCGAATTCGACACTTTCGGGCTAAGTTGACATTGTATGGATTTGACACGTATCTTTGTATGAATGACACGTGGTAGTCTGTACAGTGACGTGGCCTAATGACAGGCTGAGACGTGGTTGTACGGACGACAGCTGACAGTACGACAAGCTGACGTGGTAGTGACACGTGGCAGATGACTGGGTTGTATGATTGATGACGTGGCAAGTGATTGGGCCGTCGCTTCAACAGTACGAGCAAATCCCAGGGTGACACGTGGCCCAATCACAAGGTGTCACGTGGCACCTCGGATTTGGCCAAGGTTGGATGGGTAAAAGGTTTATTCCACCTTCGGGGGAATCGAACCTGCGACCTCCAGATGGGCTACGGTTTAACAAACTCGGAGCTACCAACTCTGCTGCATGTGGGTCTTGTTATAGCAACGACACAAATTAAATTTAAGTTTCTGTTGGCGTAGTTTAGGGGATAAGCCCCGGTCGGTGGGGGCCAGCCACGAACGACCAAGGGCTGGATACTAGTGGGCTAACGGAGTTGGTGGAGCGTGTGGGAGAGTTAGGGCGTGGCCATATGCGCCAACGCCACATGACCAGGAGCGAAAGGTAAGGGGGCCGAGACCAGGGGCTAAAGACCAGCGCCAGCCAACCCAAGGCCGTATGGAGGGCGCGCATGTGACCATGGGCCTGGATGAAGGGGGTTGCGCCCAATGTTTGCCCATTTTTTGTTTTTTCAACTATATGATATAATTTTTAATGATTTTAAGCCTGGTTTTGGGAGATTTTGGTCATTTTTGGGAGATCTGGAGCCCTTTTTGAGGCCAGATCTTGGGAGGAAGTTGGGAGGTTGTTGCCAAATTCAAACCTATATAAACTAGAGGTTCTTGGCATCCTTAGAGAGGTTCAGGGAAGGAGAAATGTCGAGAAATTTTCCAACCAAAGCCATTTTTTATGTCGCGAATACATTGAGGAGAACAACTTTGCAGGCGATTTTCGGGAGCTTCGCTCAACCGATTTCAGTGCCATCAGTTGTGTTGGGTTCTTGAGATCTAGAAGAACACTTCCAGACCAATTTATAATCCATTTGACACTTTTCTGATGTACTTTTGAAGCTTTGAAGATAAATAGGAAAGCCTCACCCACTAAGACAAAGGCCCAGAGACATAGGCGATATTGCCGAACTCCGTTAACAACTTTGTTGTTATGGTTTGCTGATTCTTTGTGCTTATTTCTAGATCTGTATATCTTATTATGGCTGCCATGTTACATCATTATTTTTTCCTCTTTTCTTCAATTCCTAAATGGTTAATGAACTCCTGTTTTAAAACTCAACCAATCTTTAAAAGATCTTTTCGGATCAGTGGCAACTTCCCCACTCCGAATGATTAATATGTGAGAGGGTGAGGGAAATTTATTTGTTTGGCAATATATATATATCATTCTTCAACTTTTTTTTTTGTAATTTTATTATATAGAAACAAAATTACATTCCTTGTATGTGTACTCGCATTGCAAAAAAGATTCCCAATGGGAATACCATAAACGGTTCATACATAATCTCTCTCCATCATATCCTTCAACCTAGTTAAAAAAACAACACAATTACTCTATCCAATACATCCATTTGATATTCCAAAAATATATCATGATAATACATATACTTCTCCTAAATGGCATGAAGGACTGTTTGCCTAACAATAGAGTTAATAAAAATGATCATGAAAATATTAAGAAGTATGGCCAACCATAGACTCCTGAATGTGCCATATACCTGCTTCTAGAAGCAATCCAACTTTTGAGGGGGCATTTGCATCCTTGTTCCTAACTCCGAAAACACAAACAAAAGAAACATTTTTAAAAGTAGAGGAAGCCAATTTTATCCTTTCAAGTATTGGCCTCAAAATAAAATTATCCAAATTATTGGCACCCTTCATCCAATTGGTAACAATTAAAAAGTTTGCAAAGATTTGAATATTATGAGCACCTTTTTTTATTGCTAGAGTGATTAACAACTAAAGGCCATGCACTTTCCTAAATTTGTTGAGCCCCTTCCTAATCTAGCATTGAATTTTAGAACATGGTCATCAAATAGAAAGAGTACACCACCAACTCCATTGGATGGAGGATCTTCTTGCCTTGCACCATTAAAGAAAGCCCATGCACCACTTTTACAGACACACACAATACGACAAAAGATTGAAAAAAAAATTCAGACTCATTTCCCTACCTATCTTGAAACTACATGACCAAATTTTAGTTTTTGAAGCTTTGCTTATTCATATCTGCACTATTGATGCAAGTTTGGAAACCTCTAAAAGAACAAACCCAAGAGGAGTGGAAGGCAAACATGAAATTTAGAACCACATATATGATTTATACTTCTCTTCTTCTCCATTGACTTATAGATTGCAACCTTAATGCGGTATAGATTACAACCTATATCACCTATATATCACGACCTCAATCACTGTAGGTCACAACCTTTATGGTCCATGGATCATGACATCCATGACCTATAGATTGTGACATTGTGCTTTATAAATCATAACCTCTACAACTTATAGATTGCAACCACTACAATTTGTAAGCCACACCATTCAAGGCTTGTAGATTGTGGCATTTTATGGTCTATAGACTACAACCATAACCTATGGGTTATCGAGCATGACCAAACAACCTTGCCTTCCATCATTATTGCGGTTAAGTTTACCATAATCAACTAACCTTCTTTTTAGAATCACACTTAACTTCTATTTTACTTCCAATAACTTAATTTTTAACATTCAAATTTAAATTGGAACCTTCATGTCAAAATGTTTGGAATTGGAGTTGGACCCATGAAATTTCACATCAAAAAGATAAAAATTGAGATATTGTTTAATATTTAAGGTAGCGAGTAATGTGTTTAACATTTGAATATGAAGGTTTCCACAATTAGTCACAATGTTGTTTAAGTTTTATGAGAATAAACTACGCGAGAGTTTATAAAACTTCCATAAACTCTCACACACTTTATTTCCAGAAAGCTTAAGCAACAAAGCGTTTAGCATATAATCATAACTATAGTCTAAATGTTCTATTTTTGGTCGTTTTTCGGGCATATTTTCCAAACAATTTTACTCAAAATCCAGCTAGAACTTGTTGAAATTGTACATTTGAGTGCTTGAATTTGTATAATCCTAGTGTCCCAAAGTTTTTCAAGACACTAAATCCATTTATGCATTCAAAACACTGCCATTAATCATTTATATAAAATAAAAAATCATATAACCTCTCCTCTTACACCCTTTGATTTCATATCATAAAAATCATTTATGCATTCAAAACATTGCCATTAATCATTTATATAAAATAAAAAATCATATAACCTCTCCTCTTACACCCTTTGATTTCATATCATAAAAATTTAATAAATAAATTTTAGAAATAAATTGGCCAATAACGAGCTTAAACACCTCGTTACTTCGTAGGTTTGAGTATRATAATGCATAATGCGAGTTAGTGATTCAACAATGTGGTWAAAAACACCTGGTTTTGAAATCTAGTCAAAGCCMAAAAGGAGGGGACGTGTTATAAAAAAACCTGGTTTTGAAATCTAGTMAAAAAGCCAAAAAGGAGGGGACGTGKTATTTATATTCACAACTAATAGTACTCTCTTCTGTCTTCGACATCAGTAAGAGGAGGKAACGTGTTMTTTACCTTCACACTCGATTTTTAGCGGAGTGGGAGCATGTATATGGGTGAATACCAGTGAAACCTAGCGGATTAAAGTGGCGTTGAAGTGCCATTGCTTGTAGCTGATCGGTGCTCACTGTCCGTTTGGAGACTYGGAGTGCGCTTAGCTATCTGGTAGGCTGTTTGTCTATGGTGTTTAGTCTTAGGGTTTCAAGGTTAAGGTTTARGGTTTAAGTTTTCATGTAATGGATGTGCGAAGAAGATGACTTTCTATTTTTTCAGGATCAGGGAATATAAAAATGGCATCAGCCCCTTCTGGACTCGACAAAGATCAGGTATATTTAAGATMTGTGGTGTTCATCTATTTTTATTTACACCATCAAAAGCCTGTTATTCCGGTAAATGCAGCTAGAAATTTAAAATCTCTGCAAGCACAGAGCATTGAATTTTCATTGTTTCTATAGAAGTATGATGGTGGCGTCTTTTAATTTGTTTGCAGATTTTTGGCATGGCAGAGCAGGAAATGGAGTACAGAGTTGAGCTTTTCAATAAGTACCTCATTATTCCTTACATTTCCTTTTAAATGCGTGCAAAAGATAAGATTTAAAATTGGAATTTTTGTGATTCTCGATTTCATTTGTTTTCTATTGCATGCTCGGGTTTGCTGGTATCTCTATATCCCTGCTAGACTTTGAAAGATCTTTATAATCTTCCCTTCCTGCTAAAACCGTATAATATTAGTTTATAATTCCTTCAATGAATCCAGGCAAGGCTTGTTAATTGAAGTACAGGGAGCCCCGAGCTATTTTCATCTCATGCTAGCCTCATTGAATGCTCCGGTAAGAGATTTTGTAGATGCCAGTGATTCTTGTTTTTTGAATGCATATCTCAGATTACAATTATCTATTGGCTTGTAAAACAATTCGTATGCATAGATATGCAACCACTCACATATATTTGGATGGCGTAAGGAAACCAGTGTTTTCACTATGCCAAGGAGGCAACTTATTTGTCTCCAAACGTTGTTAAGCGGAGGTGGGAAACTATTAATAATAATGGGTTGGAAGAGTGACATACCTATCTGATTTCTGGACTAACCTGTTGTTCATTAGAAAGTGGCCCTTGTTATCACTGTAAAAAAATAATGATTTAAACTGGTGTCGAAGCGTAAATTGCCTGGAAATTCCAGGCATGAAGGGGTAGTGGTAATAGCCAAATGCAAGATGGAAGTAATAATACCACCTAGCCAACCCTTAGCTGTTAATGCAGACAATTGTATTAGACTATGAATTACAGTAAAACTTGGGATCCATGAATTTGGCATTGTTCTTGAGCATCACCAATTTTTGGGTATTCATGTAAGAGAACATAAGACATAACTTTATCAATTCTCAAGGTGGAATACTTTGGCATGGTACACATGTACTGTCATGGGAACCAAAGATTGGTCTAAACAATGAGATATCGTCTGGGATATACTTGAAGGACATTGCGATCTATTAGTTGTTCTCAAATCCTTGTAATTGACGAGGCAAGGAACTTGGGGATGTTGTAGCCTATGACTACATCCCTCTTTGTGAGGTATCGATCATAAATGTTCCATAAGTTCGAGGGGTTTTTATTTTACATTTTTTGGGGAGAAATATGTTAAAAAAGAGGGGGGGCTTATAATTTCCTAGTGGTATTTGATGTCATGGACCATGGGCAAATTATTATACGAATCCCCTAGTCTAAGATTTAGGGGCGGAGAAATGGGAGAGCACCGATTGTTGGATTAGCCGCAAATTGATGACATGTGCATTCCCTAAGTCTCACATGCAAAAACTCTTTTGGGAATGTGCATGCCGTTCTATTGGCATAGATTAATGGACTGTGGACTTAGCCCTGACATGCCTATCCCAACAACAATGCAGGCTTGCTTTCCCCATATCGTTCCATGTGGCAATAAGTGATTGGAGTTGTACATACAACAAGGAGAACCCGTGGGTGACTTGCTGGCCTACCCACTTATAGGATGGGGACACACAGTAGCTTTGCACATGCCCGCTTGAGACAATTCTTGAAACCTATCAATAATGCACAAACTGTCCAATTGGAATGGATTGAGGGTGTAGACTGAGCCTTTGACAACACCACACAAACATGATTTCGTGACACGTGGAAATCAAATTTGCTTGGAATAATAGGACAAGGAAAAGGGGATCCTCAGGCAAGAGAAAAGGCAAGGGGTACAACCAAGGATTTTACAACCTTCCTGCTGACCTAGTGGGACACATGATGCCTATATGCATGCCCCACTAGCGCAAAGCTTGACACCTCTTGTAGATGCGCAAGTCCTCTGATTAAAATAGAGCAAGAGCAGAATTCTTTATAGAATATTTGGAGACTTGCATCCAAAAGGTTCATAGAATCCTATTCTACTCTTTGATTAGTCCGTGTGGCTACCTCTGATTCAAGGCGAAGACACGGTCGCTTTCGTTATGAAGGTGCAAGGGTGTTCATTGTGCAATGTTAATGCAAAAGGCCCTTTCAGATTCAAAAGGCTCATTCTCACTCTAGTTCACAATCACCTCCAACAAATTTGGACCTCTTGCTCAAAGAAGATTGACAGAGCTCATCCCTGACAATTGTTTGTTAGTGTCACCCACAAAGCGTTAGTGGAGAATTGGTCTTGTCACTTATCTTTGCAAGCTCACCATCCACTTAAATTCATTGTCACGCAATTACCTTGTGAATTTCGTGTTTAAATGCTGTCAAACTTCGCTAAGAATTTCTAACAAGAAACAAACCTTTGTTGTAATAATGCTCGAGTTTGGTAAGTCCAAGGAGAAGGATATAATGGATGCCTAGTTTAACATCTACGAACATGTAGCTGAATACAGTCAGGTCAATGCTCTTAGATATGTTGCCCTGGGCAAATTTCATTAATTCACAATGGGATAAAAGCCTAAATGCCTTAGAACCCTTGGGAAAGTGGCCTTGCTTAGGCTGTAGTGCCCACTGCTTGTCCCTTTCCCAACTTTGTTGATTTGTATGCTTGACACTATGACCCTACCCAATACTCAGTGATGTCCAATGACTATGCTTCTGTGATTTCCCCATCACTCCTCAGACCATGTTATCGCACAATTTGTACTTATTCCAAAGGGAAAGGTTAAGGGAAGACAAATTGGCGTAATAGGAAGTTATCCTTGTTGAGATTTGGGTACCTTGGAAAGTGGTCCCCATGTGCTTATGAGTCTCTAAGCACAAAGGGGGAAGACTATTACCCTTGTACTTTACTTTATGATTCTAATTTCACTTTGACTTAGGAGTTTTAAGTCAAAAGTGAAATATGTCACTTAAGTCATAAAGTGACAATTAATTCACAATGTGGGTGAATTAATAGACATAAAACAACTAAGGAAAGTGGGTTTCCTTAGTGAGATTATTGGAGTTGATCTCACCCATTGATTAGACTTGGCTAGATATAACCTAGGCCATTGATCTTTTAGGGTTGGCACGAGGAGGCTAAAGAGAGGGTAAAGGTATTTTTGGAGACTCATTCTTCACTTGAGAGTTTTGGAGAAGAGAAGGAGGGCGCATATCTTGAGGGAGGAGAGGGGCGCACTTCATGAGGGTTTGAGCAAAACCCTTGAGAGCTTGAGGAGAAGCTTGAGATTGGTTTGAGCTAGCATGGAGAGCATTTCCATGGAGCCATAGCCTTTCATTCTTCAGAGGGAGCATGCATATGGAGGAGGGGCGCATCTTGAGGAGGAGGGGCGCATTTATTATCCTTCAGTTGCTCACTGGGAGATGAGGACTTGTCATATCAGGATGAGATCTGATGCATAGGGAGAGGAGAGCTTGGGCGCTTGTTTATGTGGAGAGAGACATTCAATTTATGCCTCAGTTTATTTTTGGTGATCATTTCTGCTAGGAGGGGGGCGCATGAGTTGAGAGGATTGGCAGCTACCTGGTAGCAGATGTTCTTGGAGGATTCGAGCTCTGACAGTTTCTATGGAGAGGTAGCACAGGAGAGGACATTCCTATGGAGGGATTTCTTCATTGGGTTATTGATGAGCTAGGGCGCTTCAGTTCAGTACAGAGGGCAACAAAGGGAGAGGGCGCACCACAACTTGGGCACTTCTTTCTCTGGATCTTGTGGCAAGGCTCGTGAGGAGCTTGCTATGTATATAGGTTCCATTGTATTTCATTACTAGTTGTATCTCTTGCTTTAATCATCATTATATAGACATATATCCCAAACTGGTTTTCCCCGGGGGGGTTTTATCCAGGGTCATGTTGACCAAAAATACCTGTGTACAAAAAATGCATGTGTTAGTCTCTTAGATCTGCTTTATTTCAGCTGTAAAGATCTTTAGGTGTGTTGTACTTATTTTAGTATGCATGTGCTAACTTTTGGTTACTAAAACTACATGTTAGAGCACCTAAAATTGGAAGTGCAACCGTAACAAATCAGCAAGAAGTTCTTGGACTGTTGACTGTCCTAAAACAACAACAAACACTTTACATAACAGTTGAAACTTAGAGCCTAACTGTGGTTAAAGACAGACCCAGTAGGCATGCTTGATAGGACCTGAAAATCTACAATCCTATCACTGTCACCTCAATAGGATACCTCTTTCTATTTAGGGTTGATGGCCCAGGGGAGATGTCCCCGGTGACCTGGGGTTTGAGAAGGCAAAGGTTAAAGTGTCTATGAAAATGTCCCATCTCACAAGTCACACTGATCAGAAAGTCCTAGGGTTTTAACCAATGAAGTAATGAAGTATTAAGATGTACCTGCCCAGAACAAAGCAACAAGAAAAAATATCTTTTGCAAGTACAACTTGTTGTTAGTACTTCATAAAACCATGGACTTTATCAATAAAAGTAATTGTTGATATATGATGAAGCAAACAAAATTTTATAGGAGCAATGTTTATTAGACAATAGCTTCACAATAAATGCCTTAAAATGGTTTCAGAATGACCAAGAATAATTACTCATTGATACCAAAGTACTAACATTTGTCAGAAGCAAATAAGGCAATGTATAAATCAACTAGGAAGTAGGTAACCCTAGGCCCTAGTAGTTTTCCTCCTTCTTTAGCTCAAAGATGAAAAATATGACGACTTAGATGAAGCAAAAGGTGCTAGGGTGTTGCAATGGCAAGGCCCTTAGCAAAAAGCTTCAAGAAAATCGATTTTCTAGCATAATCTAGTAGGTGAAAGTTATTAAGGCAAGGACAATAACATGTGCTTTAGCCTCCTAGGGTTTTCAGCTAGCAATTTCATATTCTTAGTATAAATGCAAGATAAATATAACTATAACCATTCAATGAAGAAGAGTTGCAGAAAATTTACTTACATTCACCAAGAATCATCTAGCAAATAGCCTAGTTGAACACTTCCACTAAGAAAAATGCCAAAATAGTCCAAAATAAGCCTCCTTCAAGAAGTGCGCCCCAAATTTCAGCCAAGTAACCCTAATTAGGGCGCAAATTTAAGACCTCACACTTGTGTGAGTGAAAGATGATAAAATAATTCAAGGGAAAATCCCTTATTTATACAGTTACAATGACCAGAATCAAGTCAAAAAGGCCGACATGGCCATTTTACATGTAATACCCAGTTTTTACATTAAATGACAAATTAAAACCCTAAATCAAGCAGAAATGGCGACGTCATGCCCTTTTAAGGTGACGTTAGGCCTCTCTGGTAAGACGTTGGCCTCCAGGAGCAAAACGTTAGGCCTCCCAAGCCCCCTGGATCAAGCCACACATGCCACTTGGCACACAACTTCCTCCAAAGTGTCCATCAAACGATGGGTGACGTCATGGGCCTTCCAAGGCCTACATCATAGTGGGAGGGCAAGACCCCCTTCGGTCCAGGCCTGCCAGGCTATCTCTGGTGGAACGTCCTCCGCTCTCTCTGGTCCAAACCTCTGATCTGTCTTTGCCCCTGGCTGGGGTCTCAACATCCATCTGGTGGGCTTTTAGCCCTATGGAGGTTCGAACTAATCATCTCCTCATGTGTACCTGTCCGTCGGGTCTGGCCCTGCAACAACAACAAGTACGCCCTCCATGGGCTCATAAGTCATAGGGATTATAGCAATGTCAATCACATCTAATAATCAAGTTATTTAAACATGTGCATAAAACCCCCTTTTCCCAAACAAATGCTCAAAGACGTTATGCTATTCTACAAGCCAAGTTTGGAGAGGACGTCAGGAGGTCCTATTGGGCTAATTCTCATTGGATGTGGGATGTTTCCAGGTGAAGACAAATCTAGGCCATGTAAGTGGATGAGGTGGTAAGGGATGTTTGAGCAATAGGTGCAGTGATGACAGGGGAATGTATGGCTTACCTGTGGGTGCCTTTGAAGAGGGTGAGCTGCACCTTGTTATGGATGCAAATGTTTCCAAGCCCATTCAATGCCTTTTATCTTTTATCTTATTGTTTTTTCTTTCAAGAGACTAGTTAGGGGACACTGCCCTGGCGTGGTGACCAATGGTGACAATGTTACCCACAAGCATTTCACGGAGATGAGAAGGATGGCTCGTGATGAGACCCCCTTTCTCTTGGCTATGCCACCAAGAGCCACTACCTTGGCGTGGTGACCTGCTGAATGGTAGTGTCATACCGCTACATGCCCATGGACCTAATAAGCTGGCTAACTAGGTCTTGATTTTATTATTTTATGGGTCCCTCTGTTTCTTGTCGAGAAACCTTTTATTGCTTTCTCGGGGACCCCTGGGCGAAGCATCTGAAGGTTTTGTTCTTTTGGCTTTTTATCTTTTACCAGCTACTTTTACCCTCTAGGCCTTTAGCCCCTTCTTCCCACAAGGTAAGGTACAACCCTTTGCTAGCTTGGCAAACCCAATGCTCGAACCAATGTATGGGATGAATGAAAGGGAAAAAGATGAAAAGTGGTAAGTATGGTGGGAATAGACAATGACCTTTCATGAACCCACCCAGTGGCAACTCAAACCCTATGGGAACCAACTTACTAGGGCATCTTGTCATTCCCCTAGGTGTGGACAAGTGGAAAGGCATAAGGTCCAAGCACACATTAGAAGTAAAAAGAATTAAATGCACATATTCAAATGTTTTGAGAATTAGAGTGACACATACCATGATACCCAGACTCGTTACCTCATGGAGCAAGACCCACTGTTGCTGAAGGACCAGGCCGATGGGATGGATGTTGTTGCTGCTGACAAGGTGGAGGCGCCGAAGAAGAAAGATGGGCCCTCCAGGGCCAGGCTCAAGTCAATATGGCTCTCAGTACTCCATGTCTAGGACCTGTGGGCCTCGAGACATAATCTCCTTAGTTATCCCTAGGCTAGGGTTTCCAAATGCCACAAAACCTTAGTCTTCTTCTTTCAAAAGAGCTACAAGATCAAGTGCTCTCTTTGCTCCTGTAGGGTTTCTCCCAAACCCTAACTTCCTTATTTCTTTAGGGAAAAACCTTAACCCTAGCTTTCCCATGAATTTTCTAAACGAACCCTAGTGCTCAAGACAAAGAGCGCATTACAAATGAAGAAGAGTATAGTGAGAGAGACTAAGTCACTCTAGTTCTCACATCTCTAACACAATTATGTGATTACACCAATGAATTAAAATACTTTTTCCTTCCTTTATTTCTATGAAAGGTGGGGAGGCCAATAATACAAAGTGGACCTAGTCCCCTACAAGCAACTTAACTACAAGAAGATAGGCCCTCATGTGGAGTGTTCCAACTCTAGTGAATGGAACACTCAAATTTCCAAGGTTGAATGCTTCTTAAGAAGGGTCCATTGCTCCTCCAAAGGCCTCCAATGCTCCCATGCTACCTCCTAAACCATGTGCCCCTTCGAGTCCATCTCACTTACATGATCACTCCTTGACCCAAGCATCCTCAAATCAAGTACAAGCTTCCATTCAAGCCACCAAGTGTCTCGATGAAATCCAAGGCTCAACTCCTTTCGCCAAGATGCTCAATGCTCCTCCGAGGTGAGTTGTTCTCCAAGGCAAGTGAGCAACCAACCCCTCGAGGGTGCATCCCATGAAGAAAATCATCATGCCATTTGGGTCTCCATCACTTCTAGGAAGTGTGCCACATAAGCATGAAGATAAGGTCTAGCAATCCATGAATGAGCTATCTCTAATGTGTATGTCCATCATAGTACATCCAAGGGTTATCAACACACCATGCACCCATCACATGAAGCATCCCCATTCATGGTGTAAACACTTTTGAAGTAACCTTGAAAGCTAACACGTTAGTGTTGGGAAGAGACAAATTCCATAGTTGGGAGTCTCAATGTTGTGAGACTTGGACTAGACAAAAACTCAGGCAACTTGGGGCTTGACAAAGCTTGACCAATTTGGTGCTCGACAAAACTGTGATGCGTCAAAACTTGTTGAAACTTGACAATTTTTTTTTTTCAAAATATAGGAAATTTTGTGTAGAAAAAATAATAACAGTGTTGGATGAGTTTTGTTGAGTCTTAGTAGAGTCTTTGCGAGTTTCCCATGTTCATGATTGTAGGTGAGTTTTACTTGAGTACTCGTTTTAGGAAGAACTTGGCCAAACTTGGCAAGATTCACGAGTCTTGGTCCAGTCTCACAACCATGGTTGATACATATACGATGCCCATACTTATTGGGATTGTTGGAAATAGAGAAAAGAACAGAAAATATACCTTTTAAAATTTTTCTGTTAGCTAGATCAACAAGAATACAGTAGATCTAAAATAAAAATCTGATCAGAGATAACAACAGATCTGAAACACTATAGTTAGATCTGAACTATAGAATATTTCTGAGTATGCAAAGCAGTTAGATCTGAACTAAAACAAATATTTCTGAGTATGCAAAGCTGTTAGATCTGAACTAAAACAAATATTTTTGAGTATGCAGAGCTGTTAGATCTGAATTAAAACAAATATTTATGAGTATGCAGATCAGTTAGATCTAAACAAATATGTCTGAGTAATGTAAGCGAATAGATCTCTGAACCAAGAATAATTATAGATCTAGAACACTCAGCATTTCAAATAGTAGATCTGGGTTTAAACAATTAGATTAAACTGAAATGCAACTTACCTCTGTGTAATGAAGAAAGAGCTTGACACGCATGTGAAATGTTAGGCCTCTTAATTTATGCTTAGATATAGTCTTGGACTCATGGACCAATCACTAGGGGTTAGATCTCTATCAAAGAGAATATAGGACTGTTTGCCACCATTGAAAAACCTCAAAAAGGGACAACAAACCCCAAACTGAATTCTGGAAGTAACCCTTATCTCAGTCACATACAAACAACAAAAGAGGGAAAACTAGGAGGTTCTAGATCTACTCAGAAAGAAGACGACTACCTACTGAAAGGGGCTAGCAACTCAACATGCTAGCCGTGACCCTCATGGGTACTTGATCTGCATAGAGGAAGGGACGACAACCTCTAGAAGAGGGTCCGCCACACAGAAGAGAGTCGGCTGCTTGAAGACTGTGGCAGAGTAAGGGTGGCCGGTTGCTCAGATACAGGATAGAAACGATGGAGGGTGATCCTAGCAGCAACAAGCAAAATTGGAAATGGAACAACCCTCAACCTTGATCACTTTCCAACACAAAAGGAAGCCGAACTGTAACAGAAGGGAGGCCGCAACACTTACAAGGAAAAACTCAGAGCAATCCGCCACATAGAATAGAAGAGAGTGACTGTGTGTGTAGGAATAGAGAGGGAAAGGGTTTTATTTATAGTTTTAGGTTAGGGCTTAGGTTAATAGAATAATAATTAATATAATGACATATTAATTAATATAAATATTAATTTAATATGTCTATTAAATATTAATTAATATAAATAAATATTTAATTTGTCATATTAAATATTAATTAATATTTCTATTTTAATCTTACTAAGCCCTAAAACAAAAATACAAACCCCACTCAAACCCAAACTCAAAACCAAAGGGTGAAGAACAAACAAGGGGTTATGAAAGGGCAAAGGGTTTTTCTTAGTGGCAACACATGTCCATATGATTCTCAAGGTGACCAATTAATTTTATCATCACTGCATAGGAGGGTACATCACACAATGTGGTCATGCCCATCTTCATAGTCTCTCCTAGGTCCTATGGACCATCCTGGGATAAAGGATCACACACCAACACATTTTGGTATTACACCAAGATCTACCTGGTCAAAGACCAGGTTGCCCCAGAACATATCTGGGGTTTTATCCACCAAGGTACAAGACAAATGATCAACCCATGCTTTAGGCATGGGTACCCTGGAACACATCCAGGGGCCCTAGACATATCTAGGGACTTATATCAACCACCAAGGAACACATCCAAGGATCAATCCAGGCTCAGGGCAAGGATTCCCTGGAGCGCATCCAGGGGCCCTAGAATACATCTAGGGTCTTTACTGCTTGGTCCCAGGCCAAGAACCCCAGTCATCTACTGGGGGCCCTCACAAGGGTCCTTTTCCATGGCTTCTAACTGCTTGGTCCCAGACCAAGAACCTCAGGAGTGTATTGGGGGCGCTAGTCCACAACTAGGGTCTTATGCCATCCTCTAGGAGAATGGCTCTTGCAGCTGCATTAAATTCAAAAGGGATTCATACCAATAGTAGTGTTTAGGTATTCTAAATGTCTGGCATAATCAATCCAAAGGCAGTTAATTGAGTTCAAGCAAATGGGATAGTGCGGGTTTTACTCTTGGTTTATCTCATGCTATTTTGTGAGACTGAGAAATTTGATTTCTTGAATCTCCAAAGGTTGGATAGTTGTCATCGACCCATCCTTGTTACTGGGTGGATGAATGAGGTCAAAGCAAATAAGGCGATGACAAGCTACAAGGAGTTCATAATGGATTTTTGTGAGGAGGGCTTTCCATATCATCCAAGGAGAAGTACCTCCTAGAATGCACGGTGAATGCAAGAAAGTGATGCAAGATGACGAAACATTCGAAAAGGAGATTGGTTTTTCCAACATTACACAGTCTTAGGGATTTATGGTTTCATTGGAAAGTTGTATAGATTGATTCAGTTTCTCACACTAAGAACATTTTCCCTTGAATATAGATGGAACAAATGGACTTGAGATACTTTTGTGGCCATAAATAGGCATCATACTTACCCACACCTTTCCCATGGGGAATCTATCTTTCACAAGTAGGCAAGCCTATAACTAGGCTGTATAGAGAATTGCCTCCAATTTTGAGGATGCAAAGTGAATTTATGATCCTTATGACTCAATTCAGTGTAGGAGGCCTGATCATAATGGTGATTCTATACACCAAAATAAGCATAGACTAGAGAAGTTGGCCAATTAGGACACACAGGAGTAGGGCTTTCAAATTATGAACAATAAACTCTAGGAAAATGGAAAGATTGCAGAAGAAATTGTTAAATATGTGAGTGAGCATTCTACTCCTATCACTTATCACAATTTGTATAGAGATCTTGGGGATGTGGTGCCCAAGGAATTACTTAATGCTCCTAAGGAACAAGTTGTGGGGTAAACCGTAAAACATGGGAAATAGAGGAAATCAAGGCCCGGTGGCTGATGAGGCATGATTTAGGCAAACCCCATGTTGAGTTTGATGAGACTCTCGAGGATGACAAATTTGTTGAGCTCTCGGAAAAAGAGCACGGGGAAGATGATTATATAGGCCTCCTCTGGCTATTAGCATTAATCCCTAGGATAAAATTAAAGAAGAAAAGAACTATATGGGCTAGGTTTCAAGATTGTGGAAGAGATGGGATACCAGGGGTTTGTACCCCTTGACAAAGAAGGTAAAGGTGTTTGGAATGTAACAACACCCGTGAAGCATGATGGAAGATGAGGTCGTAGGGTAGAAATATAATGTAATACATTTGATTGATTAGACTCCTTGTGTGCATTGATGGCATGATGCTACTCAGGTTGCCTCTGGCCAAGGGAAGGAAGTCCAACAGATCCAAGTAGGGCATGAGGGAGACAAGCAATCGTTTGAAGTAGGCGTTGGTTCCTAATAACATCATACTGCTAATTCATCATAGGTGTCATCTTCTGTCGTTGGTGGTGGTCAACACCCTTGAGGAGCCAAATGGAAGGGACAAAGGCAAGAAGGGGCATGATGAAGACCCAAACAAGAAGAGAAGGGTAGAGGAATATTCTAAGGATCTAGAGGCCAAGAAGAGAAGGGTAGCAGAAATCTTCTAAGGATCTAGAGGCCAAGAAGAGAAGGGTAGAGGAATCTTCTAAGGATCTAGAGGCCAAGAAGGCCATGAAATAAGAGAATATAGAACTACTGAGGTAGAGCTTCCATGTTAGTGCACCCATGTTTGTCTCTACTCCACTTTTGGCATCCATTTCCCCTGCTTCTTCAACCAAGATTGAAATGCCAATTCCTCCTCCTTGTTCCCCTTCATTTACTTTCATTGTACCTTATACTAGTTCACTTGCTCCTCCCAACATTCTTACTTCCTTGTTGATACCTCAATCTACTTTCGATAACATATTAGGCCAACCTTTCTTGGGGGGACAATGGTTTCCTCTTCCTCTTGTTATGTCTAGCCCTATCACTCCCACAACACAAAGCTTCATGGCTTTCGTAACTACCTCATTCTGTGATCCTTTCAACTCTTTCCCCATTATGTCCATGGTACCCTCCACTTACCCTCAAACTCCTCTTGCTACTTCACCTTCCTCTCTAGGCACACCATTGCCCACTCTTCAATCTCAATTTTAGGTATACCCAAAGTGTTGTAGCCATGGAGTGATCATAATTAATGGTAGAGTCTTATCTTGAAGAGGACTACTAGGAAACAAGCAAGGCAACCACAAAAGTAGGAATTTTTATCATTAGGGTAATGTTAGAATTGGTTACTCATTGTTTTTTATCACTTCACATGTGTACTATGGTAGCTAGCAGTGGTAAAATTTAGGACCAATCTCAATGCCAACATTATTGCTTAGTTGGCTTCTCCCTAAACCTAGAAGAGTTGCCACAAATTGACCAAATGAATTTTTCCATGGAATCCCAAGAGGGCGCTTTATATGGAATTGAGAAGCTAGAATATGAATTAAAGGCAGAGAAGGCTATGGTGAAGAACACAAAGAACATCATTAGGGTGTTAATTTCCTATAACTCAACAACCAAAATATTATGCCAATAATTTTATCTAACTAGAATTTAATCAATGCTGATATAAACTCAAAAAATTATGCATAAATATTACCACTGAGTTATTTAACCATTAAAATGCATAGTAGAATCATAAACAACACACACATTTGAACACAGATATTTCTGGGCAATGCCCATGGAAAACCCCGAAGGGAAAACCAGTAAGTGAGGATTTTATTGGCTTCAGAGGAAGAAAAAATTATAGTAGCTAATTCAGAAATTTCTTACAGCCGAGCAAAAACGACCTGCTTTTTTAGTTGCCTTTTCGATTCAATTTTTTTGGCCTCGCTTACAGCCCTAAAAACCGGTCTTGCTTTTTCGGTCCCGAAAAATCAACCCTACATTTTTAGCCTCGAAAAATTGACCCTGCTTTTTCGGCTCCAAAAAATTGCCTTTCCTCCAGCTGCAAATTCGTCCTCTTCCTCAGCCAAATCGCTCTCTTCCTCTCTCAGCTTAATGTGTCTCCACACCCTCACATTTTCTGTGAGTCTCTCGCACTGTCTATGTGACTCTCTGACCTCCTCACACATTGTGTGACGCAAGTACATGGACACAGACTCCTTCTTTGCTCCAATGCACTTTCTTTGCTCCAATGTACAGGAACAAAGACTCCTTAGATTTGCTTTTATAATCTCCTAATGATTAAAACCCCATCTCAAAAGTGATCAACGATCAAGATCTGATCTTGATCTCTTGAGATCAACGATTGTGACTTCATCTCTCGTTGAAATTACTTAAATCACTTAAGTCACTCAATTTTACAAAAAATCACTTTAGTCATTAAATAAAAAGCACACTATCTAGAGAGTGTCGCTCAGACACTTCCACATGGCAGGCACCGCCAATGCTGAAGTACATGTTCGAGCTACCTTAAAAACTAACACAGGGAACTCAAGAATACCTATCTAGAAGGCCAACAACTTGTTATAGGGGCATACGAGCCATTTCGACAGAAAAACAAGCTTTAGAAGTTGACAATAAGTAGCTATAGCTTAAAACAAACAGCCACAGAGAAAGTAATTAGCTCACTAAGGAAGGATGTGCAGACAATCAACCGAAGGTGACCAATGATGCAAGAGAGGTTGAATCCACAAGGACATGTTTGCAAAATCAAATTGGTCAATGCAACACTTTGAGGGACTAGGTGGAGGATCTTGGGAAACATCTGAAGGGGCTTGCCGCTTAACAAGCTCAACAAGATTTGGTAGCATTATAGAAAGTTTTCCTTGATAAGGAGAAATAAGTTAAATATTTTCGAAGCAAGGTAGGGAGAAGGACAATGAGTGTGCCTCTTTAAGGTCCCTGCTACATAAAACAACCAAGAGAGAAGCCCATGACAAAGAGGTGGCTTTAAGAAGCATTAATGATGCGAAGCCAATCTTAGTGCAAGTCAAACAAGCATCTCTTAGTAAAATGAGAATAATTGAGGTTAGGAGGATTGTCTTGGAGCAAGTGAAGAAGACCACGATTTAGCTCTATCTCGAACTTTTCTACATCGAGAAGATGGTGGTCAAAGTATTAGAGATGGACATAGACATTGAACATGAGAGATTAGAGCTACAAAATAAAATCCCAATTGCAAAAGCCGCATAGGACAAATGCTACAAGTTGAGTGTTGAAGAGTTGGCATCCATAGTATCCTTGACAACACTCATGCTGTCATTGACTCAAATGATTATTGGAAAGAATAAAATGATAAATGAGACATGCAATAAGAGTGCCTATTGGTTTTAGACTGTTAATAAATTGAAAGCTAAAGTGAGAAAGTTGGTGGCCCTTGACCTGTTAGAGCCATGGGACAATAAGGGTAGACTTGTATAAAAAAAGAGGATTCTGCAAGAGATCAATCGAGCATGAGATAAGGTGGATATTGTGGAGATTTGGCAATGAGTGACTACTCGAGAATATACATTGAAAGTCAGTGGGGCACCCATCAACTTGAATTCTGCCATGAGTAACTTGGCATAGTTCACTTTGCCCACGATGTACAAATCCTTCGTTGAGATGGAAGTGCTGCAACAAAGGATGAATAGATTTAGGATGCCTTCTGATGAGGTGTGGGCCGAATTGGTACAACTGGCCTCTAGGAATCCTCAAGGTGGGCCATCTCAGGAGAGGTGATAATGGATATTAGAAGGAATCATGAAGTGGTTAAGGCTCGTGTGACTAAAGGGTAGTGGACCAAACTCACACACGCACACGATATTCCCTTAAGAAGGCACAAGAAGGCAAGGGAGGCATCAACAACATTTTTTGGACATATTTCCATTCTTCTACATATCGGAGAGAGTATTGGGCAAAGAGAAAATAACATTTTACCCATAGAGAACTTGAATTGAGGATTCACTACTCTGGTTGTATGCTTGTCTTCCTGCAATTTTTGTAATTCTTTTTTCTTATCTTATCCTCTTCTCTCTCCTATATCATTGAGAAATTAAATCCTTGTAATGCCTTGGGCAAGATGATAACATTTTGTAGCTTACTCCCTTGTTATCACTTTTAATCTAAGTCTTTGAATATTGTGGAGTAATTATAGTTTGTAACACATGGGATTTTTGAACCTATTATCAACCTGGGATTTAGTTAATGGAGATTATTTTGCAATATCAAGCTTCATGAATGATTGTTCTATCCATGTGATGTATTGGAACTACTTGATTCTTTCTTTACAATGGCCAGTTTGTTATTTTCTATAAAATCTGTGAATGAATGAGAATTAGTGTATGCCCTTTCAAGAATTTGTGGATCTTTGTGTTTTCTTTATATTCTTCCACTTCAAAGCATTTGAATCTTATGTCATATAGATAGAGATAAAGGTGTCCAATGGAAAGGCTCTATGTCGTTATGCTCAATGTTTTGTTAATAATGATTATCTGCTCTCTCTCTTTCTGTCAAGCATTTTATATCAAAGTTATATTGAAAGCTGCCTTAAAGAGATACCTTAATAATGTAATGGGTTGACCCCCTTTGGTCAGAGGACTCTTCCTCCAGGCACAAAGGGTGTATGTGCTTTTAGGAATTTTGGATCTTTGTGTATTCTTTATAATCTTCTACATCTTCACATTTAAATCTTATATGTCATATAGTCAGGGATAAAGGTGCCCAATGGAAAGGGGCTCTATACGGTTATGCTCAATGTTTTGCTGATAATTGTTATCTGCCCTCTCTCTCACTCTCTCTCTTTTTCAAGCATTTTATTTCAAATTATAGTGATAGTGTACTTTAAAGAAATAACTTAAGAATATAAAGGGTTGACCCCCTTTAGCTAGAGGACTCTTTCTCTTGGCCTAGAGTGGGGAGGTTTTATACCTCTAGTGAGTGCCTTGGCAATGGGTATCGTTCCTCCTCAAGGAACATCTCGGGAACAACAAAGGGGTTATTTGAAAATTGATCAAGGATTTAGAAGATGGATGATGCTAAGCTAGCTTAATTTCTTATTTGATGGATCGATTCCTTTGGGGTGGTTTCCAATCTAGTAAGATCAACATTGTCAACTTTCAATGCTCCATTGCTAATATGTTTATTTCTTGGCTTCTGGTCTGAAAGGCAAACAAGCAGTGATTAATTACATAGAACAAGTTGACAATGAAGACATTTGAGGTCCTGCATGCTAAGTATGTTATATAAGAACTATATCAAGATCTCCAAGAATGGTTTGAATCTTGACATATAGAGGGAGAAGAAAATTCATATAAATCTTCAACTCATATTCCGACACCATAGCTAAATAGCAAGAAGATTGATAAATTAAAGGGGTATGTGTTAGAATTAGGGCAGTAAAGCAGAACAGAATTATCTTTTTAAAATTTCAGTGAGAATAACAACTAAGTCTTATATTCAGAAAACAAAACTACACTGCTTGAACAGAGAAACAAAGATATGTGCTCAGATCTAAGCTAGTTTAGATATTAGCTGAATAGTAGATCTAGAATAAACATCAATTCTAATCTACAATGCTGGTGTAAATCTTATACAGATCAAAACTCAAAATAAACACAGATCTGATCATGAGCAATATAACAAACTTCAGAAACAAGGAATAACAACCAAACTCAAATTAATGCCCAGATCTGATAAAAGTAAACTGATCTAAGCAAAGACTAATCTATATAAGTAGATGGATATTGATAGACAGTAGATCTCATTAATGAAAAACTTCAGAAAGTAAATAACAACTTACAGATCTGACTATAAGATCTTACCTGGAAACTTACCTCAAATTTCTGAAGGAGAGCAGCCACACATAGGTGATGTAAATCACTGAAAATATGCTCAGAAAAAGTCAAGTTCATAGATCTACCATATAGGTTAGATCTCTTGCCTAGAGATGATATCTACCATATAGGTTAGATCTCTTGCCTAGAGATGAATAGATTTTCTTGCCACCAAGGAGGAGAGACCACATAAACACCACACAAGAATTTTCTGTAATTAAACCCTCACACACACAGAAAATTTCAGGGACCCAAACCCTCACACACAGAGAAAAATTTCAGGCAGCTTGGAGGGGCCGCGGCTCAAGGATAGAGGTCAGATCAGTGCTGAAGGAGTCACGGCTCAATGAGAAAAGAACCAGATCTTAGTTCAGCAACCCTTCTCACAGACTTGAGATCAGCAAGAGAGGACCTCCATCACACACATGTACCTATCAACAAGAGTAACCAAGGCTGAACAGAGCTGAAGGAGGAGGGCCGCAGCTTCAAGGAGAGCACTCTTGCAAGGAGGGCCGCAGCTAGCAAGGAGAGATCCGCTCACTGTTGCACGGAGGGCCGCAGCTAGCAAGGAGAGATCTGCACACTATAATGATCATAAGAGTGTGCTATGAAGGGTAGAGGGTAGGCTTTATTTATAGTTTAGGCTAGGGCAAAAATAAGGGTAATAGAAATTAAATTAAAAATAAAAATAACATGTTTTAATTAATATAAATATTAATTTAAAACATGTTATAATTAAAATATTTAATTAATATTTTACATTAACCCTTAAGACAAAAACAAAACCCCAAACAAACACAAACAAGGGTAAAGGGGTTTTAGGTGGGGTAGCTTGGTGTCAATACTTGTCCATTCATATTCAAGGTGACCTTATTAACTTTATCATCATTGCATATGGGATACGTCCCTCATGTGGTCATGCCCACCTTCAAGGAGGGTCATACACCAACAAAATACCTGATCAAGGATCAAGTTGCCCAGAACATTTCTGGGGTCTTATCCACCAAGGTACAAGACCAAGGATCAACCCATGCTCCAGGCATGGGTACCCTGGACCATGTCCAGAGGCCCTAGACATATCTAGGGACTTTAACTGCTTGGTCCTAGACCAAGAACCCCAGTCATATACTGGGGGCCCTCTCAGGGGTCTTTACTGCTTAGTACCAGACCAAGAACCCCGGTCATATACTGGGGGCCCTAACAAGAGTCTTTTGCCATGGCACTGACTGTTTGGTCCCAGACCAAGATCCCCAGGAGTGCACCGGGGGCCCTAGATCTCAGCTAGGGTCTTTGCCATCCTCCCGGAGAATGGCTCTTGCAGCTGCTATAAATTTAACAGTATGTTTAAGGTCACTGCATTTAACATGTAGTTCAATGCCATCATACTTGTAATAAATGAAATTGAACAATAAAATTTGGTCTTGAGTAAGGTTTTGAATTTATAAAATTAATGAAGAATATACATTATCAAAGAACCCTTCGACACTATAATAGAAGGAAATTAAGGCATGATATGGTTGGGGTTGGGGTTGGGGTAGTGGAATGTGGCATGTGAACTATAAACAACATTTGAACAATGTGAGGGATACGAGATCAACCTCTGCAATCCATTGTTGTGGCATTTGTTTAGTGTAATGGGGAGTATTATGGTAAAAAGGATTAGCGTGATCCTCATAGTCATCCCAAATGTATTTTTCAAAGTGGATTTTCTGTTAGATTTTGGTAGCTCGGTGGTACTTCTGCATTATTGTGCCTAGGTAGAAGTTCGAGCAAATGTCTATGTTAAGTAACTTTATAAAGTGGCTTTATAAAGTGATTTTATAAAGTCAAGTTGGACCTTTTAATATTTAATGGGTAAAAGTGACTTTATGAAAAGTGGGTCACTTAAGTGATTTAAGTGAACTCAACAAAAGATTAAGTCGTGATCGTTGATCTCAAGGGAAGGTGGAGAGTCACTCAAGGGAGACCAAGGGTTAGAGGAGTTACTCATTAATGAGTAATAAAAGGAACACTAGAGGAGAGATGGGGCACACCTTGTGAGGAGAGTGAGAGAGGAAGTTGAAGAGACAATTTCCTAGAGAGTCAAGCTAGAGGAAAGAGTAGCAGCAAAAGGGAGAGGCATAAATCCCAAGGAGGGAAAGAGGCATGCATCCCAAGAAATATCAGCATTAAAAGGGGCTGTAAAGCTAGTGTTTGGCACTGAAATCGAGGCAGCCTTTCTGTTGAAGATAGGCACGATTTCCAAGGTGCTAGGAGACATAAATTCTTACAGGTAGGTGCATTTGTTAAGCATAGAAATCGAGGACATATTTGCTGACAGGAAAGGCCGTACAGTATAGCGGTACAACAGAAATAATGGAATGGATTTCGAGGCAGAAATCAGGTGCATTTTTCTTAGGGTCTTTGGCATGAGATTTCGAGGAGGTCTGCTGGTTTTGTTTACTAGTTATTGCTGTACATTTTATGCTGATAATGTTGCTGCTGTAAAACTCAAAATTTTCCTAAGAGCTCAATAAGAAAAATCTCTCCTAGACAGGTTTTCCCCTTGTGGTTTTTTTCAGGGGCATTGCCTAGAAATTCAATGTGTCAAATGTGGTGAATGTGCTGTTGTTCATTTATATTCCGCTGCTATATTTTGAAATTGCCTAGTCTCTTGTATTTCTGCTCATAGTTACAGTAAATGCATGTGGTTCCATTGCTTTATTGGTGAATAACTATAGGAGGTTGAAATCTTGTGTTGGCCAAGTGTTTGAGATCAATTTTTAAACAAGGTATCAGAGCAGGAGCTCTGAGGTTCAGCAGATAAGAGATGTGGCACTTGATTTGCAGTGAGTGCAGAGGGGTTTTGCCTGGAAGAAGGAAGGGAAAGAGGAAGTCTCTTGGTGAGATGCCAAGAGCAAGGGACCTTTGGTGAGATGCTAAGATTGGGATCTTTGGTGAGATGCCAAGATCAAGGCTTGGATCAAGGAGGTCTCAGATAGGTGGAGAAGGACTTCTATCTAGAGATCATGCAAAAGAGAGAGCAGAGGCAGCCTCAGGTTGGCTTTAGAGGGAGTTTGGAGCTGAGTTCCAGAGGGAGTTCGGAGTTTGGATCCAGTGGGTGGGTTGAGCTTGAGTCAGACAATAGTGAGGCTTCAGAGAGAGGACACTGGATGGATAAGTCTTCACATTAGAGATCAGCAGAGGTAGTTGGAGATGCTTCGCGATCAAAGGGAGCAGTGGCTTCTAGTGCAGTGGGAGCGACTACAACAACAGAGGACATGATGAGATCGGAGATGGATTTTGGTGGTACCAGAAGTACCTCCCTCGCTAAGAGGGAGTGTTAGATTTTGGTAGCCCGGAGGTACTTCTGCATTATTGTGCTTAGGCAGAAGTTCGAGCAAATGTCTCTGTTAAGTAACTTTATAAAGTGTATTTAAAAATTGACTTTATAAATTGTTTTTATAAAGTCAAGTTGGGCCTTTTAATATTTAATGGGTAAAAGTGACTTTATGAAAAGTGGGTCACTTAAGTGATTTAAGTGAACTCAACGAAAGATTTAGTCGTGATCGTTGATCTCAAGGGAAGGTGAAGAGTCACTCAAGGGAGACCAAGGGTTAGAGGAGTTACTCATTAATGAGTAATAAAAGGAACACTAGAGGAGAGATGGGGCACACCTTGTGAGGAGAGTGAGAGAGGAAGTTGAAGAGACACAATTTCCTAGAGAGTCAAGCTAGAGGAAAGAGTAGCAGCAAAAGGGAGAGGCATGAATCCCAAGGAGAGTCGAGCTAGAGGAAAGAGTAGCAGCAAAAGGGAGAGGCATGAATCCCAAGGAGGAAAATAGGCATGCATCCCAAGAAATATCAGCATTAATAGAGGGCCGTAAAGCTAGTGTTTGGCACTAAAATTGGGGCAGCCTTTCTGCTGAAGATAGGCACGATTTCCAAGGTGCTAGGAGACAGAAATTCGTACAGCTAGGTGCAGCTGTTAAGCACAGAAATCGATGACATATTTACTGCCAGAAGAAGACTGTACAGTACAGCTGTACAGCAGAAATAGTGGCATGGATTTCGAGGCAGAGATCAGGTGCTTTTTTCTGAGGGTCTTTGGCACAAGATTTCGAGGAGGTCTGCTGGTTCTGTTTACTAGTTATTGCTGTAGGTTTTATGCTGATAATGTTGCTGATGTAAAACTCAGAATTTTCCTAAGAGCTCAATAAGAAAATTCTCTCCTAGATTGGTTTTCCCCTTGTGGTTTTTTCAAAGGGCATTGCCCAGAAATTCAATGTGTCAAATGTGGTGAATGTGCTGTTGTTCATTTATATTCTGCTGCTATATTTTCAGATTGCTTAGTCTCTTGTATTTCTGCTCGTAGTTACCGTAAATGCATGTGGTTCCATTGCTTTATTGGTGAATGACTATAGGAGGTTGAAATCTTGTGTTGGCTAAGTGTTTGAGATCAGTTTTTAAACATTTTCTACCTTATTTTTATTGCATATCTTATCTATGTAAAATATAGTTCTCTTGGTTATTACCTGAAGCCTCTACCTAGGGTGCTGTCCCAAAGTTTGATACTTAACACTGTCTTAATGGAAGGTGACTAACTATCATGCTGTTATTATTCTCATGTGCATGTGGGCGTTTCAAGTGTGGTCAACAGTGTAAGGTCCAGGCCGGATGTCTTCATTGAAAAGATTAAACAGTAAATTATAACAAAATAGATCTACACATTCATCACAAAACTCTGACACATTCATCACAAATCTCACAAAACTCTGTTTTCCCTTTGAATCTATAATATCGATAACTAGTGAAATATACCTGTAGTTGAGTCCTAATTCAGAACTGTTCTCAATATTTGCTTTTTAATCTTTCATGACATATAGATATTTAAATTCTTTTCCTATTCATTGTGAACTTATAACTTTCAAATTCTGCTAACACTTTATTTCTAGGTGTTTTCTTTTGCTGAAACTTCTACACTTTCTGCCACGACCAAATGAAAACCTGTAATAGTTTTATGGCAAGTTAGACGTCTCCTTTTTTTATATTTACTATATGTTGACAGTTGGCCTGCTTTTCAAATTTCACCACCTTTAATCTCTCGTCATTTTAAGTATTTACAGATTTTATTAATGTATAAAGTTCTAATGTTATAAAAATGTCTTAAGGTGATGTCAATATTACGGTCCTATATTATCTGGAGTTCATTTGTTTCTGCATTTACAACACCAAAACCATATGTACAGGAAATTCCTAAGTGTATTTTTTACATTTTTTTGAGTTCTCTCGTGAAGGTGCTCAGAAATTTTTATGGTGCCTCTACTAAATGATCTCAAACAACTATGATCACAATTATTAAGTTGATATACATTTTGTTAGACCTCAAATCACATAATTGCTTTTGTTGTTTTATGCAGGCTTACTAAGACTTGCTTTGAGAAATGCATTGAAAAGAGGTATGTAATTTCTTAGAGATAGTCAGCTTGGAATAATTTATTATATTGATGGGGCATGTTAGAATTCCAATAGTGGCATATTTCTAATTGAGCAGAGCACCATGGTTGATAGGCCTCTGCTTCCATTTATCTGATGTACCTAATTTGAATGCTTTTTTTTATCAGTGTTGTCTTTCTGTCTGATTGTGCCAGAAAGTCATGTAGGTAATGAGGATTAAGCAAGACTAAAGGGATTTTTATAGTACATGACAGGATTAAGATAAATATATTTGAAATTCTTTTAGATGTTATGATTTTTTTTAAACAGAAACGGTTGGAAATTTATATTAAAAAAGAGATTTATGCTTTCGCAGTTTACATAAAGAAGAGTAATGGATTCTCTCTTCTTCTCCTAGAAAACTATCTGACTGTTGCATTCTAATTACTCTGGTGAAACCAGTCGAGTAGGAACTACTAATATGCCATGTAAAAATGGCTACATATGTAAACAAAATTAGCAAAAATTCACAATTCATCAAAAAACCTGTCTAAAAGTTATGAAAAACTGCCGTGTCCTCCTGAAAATTTGCTGGATATGCTGCTGGATAAGCATCTGGTTGTTGAATTTCTTCTCCTGGATTCAGCCAGGCTGGAGCCATCGGTGAAGCATGAGGTACTAGAGGGTGCTTGTTGCTTGCTGCTGAGTGGAAGGTTGAGGGCTTGGTTGCCGAACCGTCCCCCCCCCCCTGGTCCGGACCTCCGAACCGCGCTCCGAGCAGGAGAGTCCCGGAACCGCGCTCCCCCACACGCTCCCGACCTCCCGAACCTCGCTTCTGACATCTCCCCCACGCTCCCTGCCAATTGCGGAACCTCCACGCTCCCCCGCGCTCTCGAACCTACAGCCCGCACTCCCAGAACGCTCCCGAACCCATGCAGACACTCCCTGAAAAATGGCCACGAAAAGTTCATTTTTTTATTTTTATTTTTATTTTTTTTACTTAAACTTTTTTCCATAATTTTTTGTACATTGACTAACATGTGTTGCAGGGTCTTCCAAAAGCTTTTTGGGCATCTTTTGCCCCAATTAACTTGCTGTTTTTTCAGGTTTAGCGATCAGACAAAGGGAAACTCTACCCATTTTTCGAAGATTGGAAGCTTGTAGGACCCTCAGAAGTACCTTGTACTTTAATAAATCATTTTAAAAGCTTGCAAACCTCATTGATCCATCTTTATAAGGATTACAAGTTTCCCAAGAAAGAGACCATTGTAACAGAAGCAATAAAAGAGTGGGCTACACAGCGCCCAGTTTTCTTTCCCCCTAGGGGGTATTTGTGTCTTGTGGTGTGCTTGTTTATTTTGCTTCAAGTCTTTCAAATTTTGCAATTCATCACCTAAGGAAAGATAAAATTTATGTATTTAAAAAAGTCTAAGTCTAGTATGTATTTGTATTTGTAAAATGTATTTCAATTTCTTACTTTGTATGTGTAATTGTTAGCAGCTAGATGGTTGATGCTTGAATGATTATTCATTAATGTACTAGGTAAGATTCATGGAATGATGGATAATATGGAATTTAGATGGCATTACATATATTGGAAGTATCACAAACATACATGTTTCATAAATTTTGCATCTAGTTTGGCATTCTACATGTTTTATTATGAATATATATATATATATAAACGCTCAGGAGACGCTTCGCTCTCGACCATTTTTTGAAAAATGTGCTCCGACGCTCCCGCTCCTGCTTCGCTCCCACGCTCTGGCAACACTGGTTGAGGGGAACTTTGAAGCAGCTGAGTCATTGGAGTTCGCTAGGTGCTGGGGACAGTTAACAGGGTTTACCATTTGCTGTGCCATTTCTCCAATTTTCCTAGTATTCCTGTTGATCCCGCGGAGAGCAATTGCGAGCTCTTGATTATGCCTGAGTTCTTGCTGATGTAATTTTCCCTGCAAATTGGCTACTTCATCCTGCAACCCTTGGTTTTCCCTTTGAAAATCCTTGAGACGAGAGTCTGTTCATTCTTCTACGTGCCTGACATCCATACGCAGAGTGCGGAATTGCTCCCCCAATTCCTCCGAGACGCAGGACGGGCAAGTGCAGGGGGCTCTAGATCTCCGCCACATGATGGTGAGAGGGCACATAAGAGAACTGTCCTAGACTTTGCTGTAGAAATGCAAAATGATACCTGAATGGGGGTGTAGTATTAACCATAATTGCGGGAGGGAGAGCGTCTGCACACACTTGAAGGAACAGGGAGTTTGAACTACCCACGAGCCGACGAGATCTTGCATAGAGAAGAGCAGGGGAAGTGACGCCATGGAAGCTGGGAGGGGCGTCATAGAGTACGAAATAAATGCCGAGGAGTTATGAAGAGGGGTGGGNNNGAGGGGGGCTGGGAGGGGCTGAGAAGGAAAGGGGGGGGAGGGGGAAAGGGGTAGTCGGAAAGGTCGGAAAAAAGGGAGGGGTATAGATTCAAGGTAGAGTTTGGAGAGGATAGGTCCATAGTTGAGAAGGGGAACCATCTAAAATGGTGGGAGTTAGGGAAGCCAAGCATGAGAAACGACTTGGTTGATGAAGAGTTGGCCCCATTCTAGAGTCTTTGCTGATTTAGCTAAGCGATCAGCTTCCGGATTCTGAGAGTGGAGGATATGGAAGAAGTGGATCTTAGTGAATTGTTGTTTTAGGGTTTTAGTTCGAGAGTGAAGGTCGTTGGAGATTTGGGTGGCAGAGGTTGAATGTCCAAGGAGATCCCTTATTACTATTTCAGAGTCTCCAAGAGCAGTGAGGGTATGGATGTTTCTCGATTGAGCAATTTGGAGTCCCATGTAGACAACAAGACTTTCCACTTTATTATTAGTAGTCTTCCGAAGTCCCTAGGAGTAATCTGCGATCTTTTGTCCATCAGAGTCAAAGATGACTCCCCCCGCACCTGCTGCCCCTTTTAGATGTTATGATTTTGGCAAAGGGACTCATTGAGTTAATTGGAAGGTCTGTTTATGATCAATAAGATAATGACCAGCTTGGCATATACTGATATCAGAAATTCAGACAAGATTGAAAACCCTCATGGGAGGTCCTCAACACTTAAAATGATTGAAAAGTGCATCATAGGTGGTAGCTACTACATTATAATCCAGTGAAAGCAATACCCTTTGTTGATTCCCATCGAGTTAAACATCCTTTCTTTTCAGATGAGTTCAGGGATTAGAGTTTTAATAGACCCTCTCGACATCCCCTCTTTTGAAATGAGTTAAGGAAATATATCATCCCAAAGTAAGATACATGAATTTATTGAAATACACTTGGAAACATATTGTCCCAAAGTAAAATACAAGGATTTGTTAAAATACACTTTAAAAGGAACAATTTGATGACTTTTCTAACCGATGTAGACTGTCATTTTAATAGTTAAAATATCAATCAAGCTTCAAGCAAGATATAGTTTCTGCTATCAATCTCTCATTGACTCTTTTTGTGATTTACATTGATGAGATGTAGTCATTTCTCTGTCTATCTAGCTCTACTCATACCCACATTCCACTCGATAGTACTTGCGTCCCCACACTTGGATTTTGCCCCATGAACCATTGATTTGACAAGGAATGTACACTCCATGATAAGCATCTCTGTTTTGCTTTTACACATGCCCCCCACTCTTTTCCCCACTTTCAAAAATCCTATCATTGTCTCCTCTGCCTTAAAAAGCAGGGTTTTCTTTCCTTGCGGAGGTGCGAGCTTTGTGAAGCCCTCCGCTACTCCCCAAAAGCCTTTTGTCACACCAGATCTGCCAGAGAATCCTACTAGGGATCATCAAATGGAAAAGCCATTTCTTTCCTTGCGGAGGTGCGAGCATGGACACTAGCAAAGCAGTTGATGAGGAAGGCTGCCAAGCTGACTTCTTGAAACATTGTATTCACTTTGTTGACCCTCATGTTGCTGATTTGTTTAATCATGTTTTCTGTTCTGGAGTCCCTAAAGCTTGGTCCAGTGCATCATCCACCCGATTCTTAGATTGAACACACCTTCTCCAAATAAGTACAAAACCATCATGATTGGACACACCTTCTCCAAGCTCTATGCTACTGTTCTTCAGTTGTGGCTTTAAATGAGCTTGAGAGGAGGCACCTCAGGGCCGGAGTACGACTAGGTTTTTGCTCGGACAACATACTACTGACCCCATTTTCACACTCAGGGCCATTATTGAGGAGGCTTGTCATTGCCTTTCGAAACTCTTATGTTGCTTTGTGGACTTTCAGAAAGTGTTTGACACATCTTGTGAGAGGCCTTGTTTTGGAGGCTCTGCAATATTCAACATTTTGGAGACACTCTTCGCTGCTATCATGAGACTGTATGAGTTGGTTAGTGGTCGCCTCCATACAATCCATGATCTTTTGGATTTAATTCAAACCACCATTAGGGTAAAGCAGGGGTTGTCCTCTCTCGCTGATTCTTTTTGTGATTTACATTGATGAGTTTCTCTGGGAGCATATTTAAAATCAATGAGTTGTCCTCTCTCGTTGATTCGTTTTGCGATTTACTTGTTCCCAGGACGATAACTTCTAGGAATCTGATATAGCAAGTTCTTAAACCTAGTATGGAATTCCTTGACAACCTCGTTCTCAGTTTGTTTTATGAACTTGAGTCTTTTTAGTAGCATTTGGATTTCTTTCAATATAATGCCCCATTTCTTGAGAAAGGTTTCTTTTAACTGGTCCATAGATGTGATACTAGCATTAGGGCGATTGTCATACCATTTCCTAGCATTGCCATGAAGAGTGGCAGAGAAAAGTTTCATTGCCAAATCCTCGACATCATCACTGATAGGGTGGAGTTGAAAGAAAGCCCAAAAATTATCCATGTGATTGTTGCTCTAACCCCTTCATTACCAGTGAAATTAGGGAGCCATTTTTCATACCTCGGGGGCATGTGTTGAGGGTAACCCGAAATTTTACTCATATCTAAGGGTTTAAAATTTCCTGGGTCTCATTGAGAAGCCATGTTTAGCTTAATCATTAATGGAGTCGCCAGAGAATCCTTCTAGGGATCATCAAATGGAAAAGAGGGAATCACCCTTAGTGGAGTCGCCAGGTAAGCTTCATAAGATAAAGGCTTTGAGGGAAAGGCTTACCGAAAAAGTGTCGTTGAGGAAAATTGACTCAGTGTTCCTCGACAGCGGTGCCAAAATGTTATCACACAATCTGTACTTGCCCAAAAGCCAAGGCAAGTGAAAGCAAGATTAGCGTAACAGGGAGTGACCTATCACTGTCACCTTAATAGGTAACTCCTTTCTATTTAGGAGCATATCAATGTACCCCAGGGGAGACGTCCCCAGTGACCTGAGGGTTTGAGAAGGATAAGGCCAAAGTATAAGAAAGTTCCCCCCCCGCCCCCCCACAAATCACTCAACTTCAAAGGGTTCTTTTGTGTCTTATAGAGGTGAAGCAAGTGAATAATATTGTGTACTTGCCCATAACAAGACAACAAAATAGAAAAAGGGCACTTTCCTAATACCAAAATGATATTAATGCTTCATAAGACAATGAACTCTTAAAAAAAATACTAGCTGATATAAAATTGCAGCAGTACAACAGTTTACAACAGCAATGATAAATTTGTAACAGCCACAATAATTATGCTTCAAAATGCTTGAGAAAAGACTAGAAAAAGTATAGCTTTAACTCGGCAAATTGATATTAGATAGTCTCAAGCAAATTTAACAATGTCTAGCTAGCAATATATGTCACTTTTGAGATCAATTTGCTGCTGTTAGATGGCTGTAGCAATCTTTTGCAACAACAAGAAGTTGGTTAGTGAATTAGGCTAATCTAAGGTTAGTAGGAGTTTGTGTATGTTCCAAAGAAGATAGTTTGAAAGTAGTTTGATCAATTAGTCACTAATAGTGAATAGACTAGTGCCTTCTAGGGTAATGGAGTCAATGATAGCAGCAGCAACTCTTATAGGGAAATAGCAATGATAATACTTAGTCAAAGGAGATGGAGAAGATGAGAGAGATGTTGGTAACCCAAGGTCTCAAAGATCCAAGTCCTAGAGATAATTTCTAGAAAGTAAGGAAACTTAGGCTCTAGCGATTTCTCTTTTCCTTAGACAATTTGAAATAAAATATGCAATAGGCAATGAAGTAGGGTTACTAGAGTGTTACAATGGTAGGGCTCTAATATCTACTTCTTGATAAGGTGCTCTTTGAGAAATTTAAACAAGTGAAAAATTATAGAGAAAAAAATAATAACTTATGTCTTTTTCCCAGGGTTTCAAGCAAGAAATTTCATAATCTTTAATATGAAACAAGTAAATTCACCATAAGCATTCATTCACAATAAAGAAATGCAGATTTTTCTACTTACTTCACCAAGAATAATCAAACTCAAACCCTAGTTGAAGATTTCCCACCATGAAAATAGCCAAGATACACCAAAAATGCCTCTCCAAGAACTTGCGCACCACTTAATTTCGGCCAATAACCCTTAAAGAGCGCCGAATTTCAGACCTCACACTTGTGTGATGAGTGATGATAAAAATGATAGTTTTTCTCTCTTATTTATACAATTTCAATGACCTTTAATTAAAATTAGGTCATAAAAAGGTCGACATGGCCAAATTACATTAAAATCTCGTTTTTTACATAGATGACAGTAATTAAACCCTAAAATCAAATCCAAAGGTGACGTCATGCCCTTCTAGGGTGACGTTAGGCCCCTAGGGTGGAATGCTAGGCCTCAAATGCAAAACTTTTGGCCTCCAAAGGCACCAAATGCTGCCACATGTGCCAACTAGCACACACCCGCCCTCATAAATGAAAACCCTGACTGGATGACGTCTAGGGTCAAAATGATGACGTCATGGGCCTTCAAGGGTCAACGTCTTGGTGGAGAGGCAAGACTCCCCTGGGTTTAGGCCTGCCAGAGTGTCTCGGGGGAAACGTCCTTCTTTCTTCTTGGTGCAAGCCTCTGGGATCTGTCTGCCCCTGGTTGGGGTCACAACATCCATCTGTGGGCTTTAAGCCCCATGGAGGTCCGAGCTAATCATTTCCCCATATGTACCTGTCCGTCGGGCAAGGTCCTGCAGCAGCAACAAGTATGCCCTCTAGGGGTCCATAAGTCACAGGGATCATAGCAATATCCATCACATCTAATAATCAAATTACCCAAACATGTGCATCAAACCCTCCTTTACCCAGACAAATGCTCAAAGACGTTATGCAGTTTAACAAGTTAGGTTTGGAGAAGGTCTCAGGATGTCCTATTGGGCTAATCCTCCTTAAGTTTGGGGTGTTTCCCAGGTGAGAACCAATCTAGGTCAAGTAAGTGTGTGTGAAGTGGCGTAGGCGAAATGTTTGGGCAGAGAGTGCAGTGATAATAGGGAAATGTAAGTCTTGCATATGAGTGCCTCTGTAGAGGGCAAGTTGCACCTTATCATGGATGCCATTGTTTCGTAGCCCATTCAATGCCTTTTACGCTTAGTCTTATTGCTTTTGGTCTTTTTTCTTTTCAAGGGAAAAGCTGGTGGACACTGCCTTGGCTTGGTGACTAGAGGTGACAGTGTTACCCACAAGCATTTCATGGAGATGAGAAGGCTGGCTCGTGATGAGACCCCCTTTCTCTTGGCTATGCCACCAAGAGCCACTACCTTGGTTTGGTGACCGGATAGATGGTAGTGTCATACCGCTACATGCCCATGGTCCTAATAGGTCGGCTCATGATGAGACCTCCCATCCACCAGCTAGTACCTTGAGTTTTGATTTATCTTATGGGTTCCCTTTTCTTACTGAGAAGCTTTTTATTGCTTTCTTGGGAATCCCTGGGCGAAGCATCTCGAAGGTTTCATTTTGGCTTTTAACTCTTGCTAGCTACCTTTACCCTCTGGGCCTTTAGCCCCTTCTTCCCACAAGGCAAGGTACAACCCTTCCTAGTGTGGCAAACCCAATGCCCGAACCAAGGTGGGGAAAGATGAGAGGAATAATGATGGAAAGTGGTAAGTATGGAGGGAATGGACGATGACCTTTCATAAACCCACTCGGTGGCAACTCATCCTAAAGGGGAATCAACATACTAGGGCATTATGTCACCCTCCCAGGTATGAGCAAGTTAAAGAGCATAATTTCCAAGAAAACGTTATGAAATGAAGGAGAATTTAGTGCAACATATTCAAGTGCTTCAAAAATCAGAGTGACACATACCATGATACCTGGACCCATTACCTCATGGAGCAAGACTCACTGCTACTTCAGAATCAGGCTGGTGGGATGGACGCTGCTGCTGTTGATAGGTGGGTTGCACTGAAGGAAAGATGGGCCCTCCAGAGCCACGCTCAAGTCATCTGGCTCTTGGCACTCCATGTCTAGGACTTGTGGGTCTCGAGACATGATCTCCTTAGTTATCCCTAAGACAGGGGATGACATTATCCAATGCTCCTCTCTCCCATTTTTGTTCCTCGATGGCAGTGTTCCACATCAAATTTCCTTTCATTCTTGTCTTGTTATTTGTTTTAGATCCATTTTGGATTAGCTTTTGTTACCTTTGACAGTTGATGGTTAACCTGCGTAAAACCAAGGTTAACCTGCTTTATATGATTACCATTTCTACTTTCTAGGGAAGTAATCGAGATCACTACAACTTACATGTATTTGGGGGTTTAGTTCACGAGACCTTGTTTTAGCATGCGACATGTGCTCCAGCCTCAACTCAACAAGGGATACAACTCCCTTTCCCTTTTTGGGAGACAATGCTTCCATAACCATTTTTATGATATCTCATCTAGATATACCTCTTGGACACGATCATTGGGTCCACTCTATGGTTCTTCCAAGATATGGAGATCGAGTTTGCTATTTAGGCTGATTGGGTTGAGTCCAAGAGAGTCTAGACCCTCCTCACGGGCATCATTGTATGCAAGTGGATTGTCCCCCAACCCATTGTTTAGGTGGAGTTTGGGGCTTAGTGTATTCACCTCAAGGCCATCCTTCAGTTGGTCTCGTTCCTTCATAGAGTTGTGATTTTTGGAGACTCGACCTTTGAGCGAGATAGGTATCCCTATTTAATGCTGTGTTTTTTGTAGGCCATTGCTTCAATCGCTCCCCTAGGATGCACTCGATGTTGGCTTTTTGGTTCTCTCAACTTCTTCATTTAGTGGCCATCTCTCCAAACATTCTTTCCCCTTTCAAGTATTCCCTAGACATGCTAGGTCACCTCTTGCCATCCAAGGAGGACTTGAACTGGGTTATCATAGGGGATACTTATCTATGTTGCACGAGATTCCAGAACAAAGGAAGGCTGGGAACGTGGGTATGAGTATCTGGTATGGCTAGAAGCTTCTCCCAAATTTGCAGAAGCGGCAATAATATATATTAAAAAATATGAAAAATAGAATAATTAAAAAACCTTGAAGATCAATTTGACACCTAAACCATAAATGATAAATGTAATTGTACCCCAATATTTATTTATAAAATGCAGTAGTGACCATTTACATTATCCAAAATCAGCCAAAATGGGGAAATCTTAAAAGTTCAAACTTCAAAACACCACATAACTGTGACAAGTAAATACTAAACTGCCATTAGTGATTCTTTGCTTAACGCTGATTAGGAAACACTTCAATGCTTACTTGACGTTGATTAGCAATTCACAACACTTCATTGAGTTGCTCTTCAGGACAAGGACATTTTTGAATCCCATAACTTTTGTTCTCTATAAAATGGGCAGCTACTCTAGGGTAGTTGCCCCTAAACATGATTCCACATACATTGCATGAGTACTTTGGAAAATTAATTTCATTGTCAAGTTTGGTGACAAACTGCAAGAATGGTTTGTTAGCCGGATCCATTAGATCAAAGTGGAAGTTGAAAGTTTGAAACACCTGCAAAAGGAATTTGAAAACATCAAAACAATAAAATATTAAAAAATTAAAAATATGATATACGATGTATGGATGTCTAATTGCCAAATGATGAAATGATGTAAAGAACCTAGTAAGCTAGTAACTCAGTACACAAATATTAAATATTAAAGATAAATGTTTATACTTCTAAATTATTCAAGATACAATGTTTTAATTTAAGAAACACAAATCACCCTCATCATATTGATATTCATATCGGTAAAATGCCCAAAGTAATACACAGTCCAAAAATTGGCAATATGCACAAAGTACTATATGGTCCAATAATAATGAGTAATAAATGGAACACTAGAGGAGAAATGGGACACACCTTTTGGGAGGAGAGGTTGAGAGGAATGTGAAGAGTCACTCACATTCCAGGAGAATTCCAAGAGAGTGTTGAGCTGAAGGAGAAAGCAGGACCACAAGAGAAGTGGTGCACTTTCCAAGAGGGAGAGAGGGCACACACCCCAAGACAAGTACAACGTTGAATGCTGGTCCATACAGCTGAGAAAGGAGCAGTACAGTACAGATTTGAAGAGGGCCGCGCAGCTGTGAATGCACAGAAATTGAGGCTGCAGATGGCACAGATTTCTAGGCACTGAGGTTGCTGAGTTTTGGTCATAAGAGTGCTGTTACTGTGTACGAATGCCGAAGAATTTCTGCTGATGTTGAAGACCATACAGTAGAGACTATACTGTTGATTATTGGCACAGTTTTTGAGGTAGATTTCTGTTGCTGATAATGTGGGTTTTTAGCACAGATATATATGTGTTTGTGGGCACAGTTTGTAAGTTCAGCACTGTAATTAATGTTGTAGAAGACTGCTGTTGTAAACTCAGAATTTCTCCTGTGAAGCTCATTAAAGAAGACTCTCTTGGACTGGTTTTCCCTTGTTGGGTTTTTCCAGGGGCATTGCCCAGAAATTCAATGTGTCA
>ML786538.1:490937-547621 GCA_009831015.1 Picea engelmannii | reverse complement strand
TGATAATGTGGGTTTTTAGCACAGAAATATATGTGTTTGTGGGCACAGTTTGTAAGTTCAGCACTGTAATTAATGTTGTAGAAGACTGCTGTTGTAAACTCAGAATTTCTCCTGTGAAGCTCAATAAAGAAGACTCTCTTGGACTGGTTTTCCCATGTTGGGTTTTTCCAGGGGCATTGCCCAGAAATTCAATGTGTCAAATGTGGTGAATGTTCTGCTGTTCATTTATTTCCGCTGCTATATTTTCAGATTGCTTAGTCTCTTGTATTTCTGCTCATAGTTACAGTAAATGCATGTGGTTCCATTGCTTTATTGGTGAATAACTATAGGAAGCTGAAATCTTGTGTTGGCTAAGTGTTTGAGATCAGTTTTTAAACAAATTGGGTGATCAATTCCTTGTACAAGTGATCTGATTGGAAAGTTATCCCAAGTTTCCCAACAATGCCCAATCCTTACTAGGTGTTTACCAAATCCTCACTATATCAAGGTCCATTGCTAGTTTTAGTGACAGTCCAAAAATCTGCTTTAGTTTTGAAGTATTGTCTGTAACTTTCAAGGATAATCCTTTCCATGCCATATATGGCTTAACTTGGAAATTCTTTGTTACAAAGAATGATAGAACATTGCCACAGGGGAGATTTTTTCTTAGTAATTTTTCTCATAATTATTTGGAGGTTCTGTAAAAGATTTTATTCTTCCTTTTTTGAATCTGATTCATGGCTTCTCGTTTATGCCCATAGCAAGTTGCTCATTGCTGTTACAGTTGCTACTTCTAGCTCTGTATTTTGGTTGTGTTCTATTTGTTTATATGATATAATGAAAAATTCATTCAGGGTTTTGATATAATTCTGTTTCTTTGGGCAAGTTACACAGAGAGATATTCTTATCAAACATGTCTGACACCATTCTACTGTCCATTGTTATAGCTTAAGAAAATTTAGATGTTTATACATTATACATTATGTTGTTAAATCTCAGACTTTTTTCATATGTATTGCTAACTTGTATAAAAGAATTTAAGGTTCAATATTGAGGATATAATAAAGGTATTCCTATTCTGTATTTCACATTGTTTATTAATGCCTTTTAATGTTTCAGATATAAAGAAAGTGAGCTGAACATGGGAGAATGCAGTTGTGTTGATCGCTGTGTTGCCAAATACTGGCAGGTATAATTTTGTTGTCTCAGTTATATCAATTTTCAAATATGCCATTTCCTGTAAATGTTTATGGATTAGCTGAATGGTTGTAGAAAACTTTGATTATAGCCTGGCTATTGTGTTATATGATCTTTTCTGTATGTTTATTCTTTATACCTGCTTTTACAAAACATATTGTTATTTTGTATTTTAGCGTGTTAATTTTATTCCATTGATGATAAATATGGTCTAAAATGAACGAGCTCCATTATTATTTGAAGCAAAGTTGGGGCTTACGTACTCTTTTGAGGATTGATGCTCGATTTCTTTTTGACAATGTTGTCAAAATCTATTGAAGCTAATAACCATGGAATTGTGAAAAATCTTTAAAATTTCCCTGTTCTAGAATAATTTTTTTGTGGAAGAACTATAGTTGAATATTATCATATACTATTGGAACATGTTTTTGAACTTAAAGAAATGCAATACTAAAGTTATGTAGCATACCCAATACAATACCAAAATGTCTTTGAGATGAACACCAACACTGGGACTCCAAGGGTTCAGTCTGGACTCTTAATTACTGGTAAAAAGTTCAACCATGCTACTTCAAGTTAGTAAGTATCTCCATTGTTTAAAGATTTCTTCCAGCAAAGTGATCCACAAGAACAAGTACCTTGAAAAAAGCTCATGCAATTTGTTGTTGTTATTAATATCTAGATGTCAGTACTAGATGGAAAAGATAATTACTTTTCAATAATGGCATTGCAGCTGAATTTATTAGTTGCATCAAAGTACAAGCAAACACTTTTACCAGTGTAATCCCAGGGAATACCTACAATATACATGCATCTTCTTAGCCTAGTTGAAAATATTTATGTTTCAAATGAGACATGGGAATTTTTAATGCTAGACCAAGCCTAAATGAACAATTCTCTTTGTCAATTAATCCATTAGGGATACGAGCATGGCTTAAAGTAGATGCTTAATGTGGACCCCCTAAAGGGATTCAAGCATTGACATAGAGGGACGGAGAGTATGTAGGAAGTAGGTTCATGGCCTTTTGAGAGTCCACAAGAGAGAGAATTCCGAGGCAATGATATTGAAGGAATGCCAAGTAGACTTATACAGCGAAGCGTTTTGAGCTTGGTATATGATGCACAATGTGTAGCAAAACTCTTATCTCTAACTTGTATTGAATTTTAAACCCTTGGTTAATCATGAAGCAGTCTTCAAGAAAGCCTCAATGATTTAAGTATGATCCTACAACAATTATAGTAGAAAGGCCTTGCTGAATTATATTGGTCGAATTACATGGCATGTGTTGGATGTGGTAAGGCCAATGGGGCTAAATAATGGGAATTAAATGAACCTATAAAGGTGATTGGGGTGTATCCAGTGTTTTAAAAACTGATGAACTGGAATTGGAACCGGTCGGTTTTACTGGTTTGATGGCCGACCGGTTCGAACCGGTCAATAAACCGAACCGGCCGGTTCCTGCATAAGAGAAAGCAATTTCAGTATAGAGAATCCTCTAGCCCAAGTAAAACACTAATTGATGAAGCATTCACTTTTAAGACGGTGAAAGAAACTTCATGCCTTAAGTGTTGTGCATTGCGGCCTGTGAACTTTTCGGGGGAACTGAGGAGTTAGCCATGCCAACTGTGTTTGGTATGGCATTCCAAAGTTATACACAAAACTTTGTATCAGTCATGCAAAGTTGCTGAAAATTTTAACACGTTTTGCATCTATGATTATCTGCTAGATTGAGAATATGGTATACATGATTCCCACAACCATGGATACCACCATAATGGCAGTGTTTATGGGCCAATAAGTGGCAGAAACTCATGTTGTAAAGTAACATGGGAAGGATAAAGTTGGAATGAAACTAATGGCCCCTAGCAACGTGTTAATGTCTTTAAAGGTAGGCATCATGGATGGAATGAAGGCACATATTGTTATGTACATAGACTTGAGAAACATTCTGAGAAGCAACTTTCTCATTGCAAATATGCTCTTCTTGACGTCTCTTATTCCTTCTCTATTATTTCATAGGCCACTTGAGAATGTGCCATCAATCTAACCTATAGTCACAGATGTCCCTGATGATGATGAGTCTGAGGCCAAGTTCGAGTCTGAGTCAAAGATAGATGATGATGCCGAGGGGGAGGATGCTCATGCCATTTCTACTTCTAGCAGTAGTGATGATTGATCGTTGATCATGTTGATCAATGAGATAGTGAATTGTAGTCTTGGCTCTTGTTAATATGTTATTTGCTGTTGTAGAGGCCATTTAGAGACTCCTTGATTATTTATTTATGTTCTGATCTCTAGATATGTACATTGTATTGCACTTGGTGCCATTTTGATATATTCATGAGCATACTTTGGATATGTTGTCTCTAATTGTCTCTAATGCTTTGGAAACATGATTTAAAATCTTAAAAATATATATATTTTTCGTTCAAATTTAAATATTTTGTGTATTTTTTAAAAGACCAGTTCATTGAAACCGGTTTGACCAGTTCATTACCTGTTCCGGTTTTAAAACTATGGGTGTATCTGAATATCATAGCGTTATAACCATGTAAAATGCCCTTAATGAATGATCCTAAATTTATGAATTATCTTGCCAACTGCAATCAATGTTATTACAATCAAACTGCTCGACCCGAAAAAACAAGGAAAAATACAGAAGCAAAACTAGTTGACCAAAAAATACATAAATGATTCAAATTTTGATAAAATAAATATTTATGTCCATCCATGTAAATCCAAAATATTAGACACCAAATATGCAAAGTTTTCTCATGTATATGGGGCATTGTGAGGGTGAATATAGGAAATGGCACTAAGTGCAATACATGTATGAACCAAAATATATAAACATTGAGGCTCTAAATGGCCTCTAGAGTTCAAAACTAATCATACTATAGTCTACAATCAAATCAAACTACATAATTCTCTAAATGTAGATGCTCTACATTCTTTACATGGGTATGCTCGACATATTGACTCAATTCCCTTGAAAATACAACACCAATGTCCGTATCCTGTGGTGGTAGATGTGATTGCAAATTATCTAGGATAAGTCCATCCATGATAAAGGTGGGTATCATTAAATGTGAATTTCCTGCTAACCTAGCACACGACAGTTAATTCCGAGCAAAATAAATTTACTGAACTAAAGCACAACTAGGTTACTCAACGAAAATACAAGCGGAAGCATTAACACAAAAACCAAACACACATTGCACACGAGATTTGGGTAAACACCCTTGGAAAAACCCTTGCGGGAAAACCAATTTTGAGTTTGATTTTATTAGATAAAATCTTGGGCTCTCATCCTAGGATAATGGCCCATCAGAGGAATTACAATGCTGTAGCTGATAGCCTAGCCCACATGGCTGCTATCTTCCTTGCTGCCCCCTGCACACTTCCTCAGCCGTGCCCACTCAGACACAAGTACATGAGCAAGACTCCCTCTTGCTCCTATGCACTCATTGTGTGCCTCTCACTCTCCTTAGACCTGCTTTTATAATTCCCTAATGACTAAAACCCTAACCCTAGAATTCAATGGCCAAGATTAGATCTTGGATCTCACGATCTAATGGTCACGACTTAATCTTTCGTTAAGATGACTTAAATCACTTAAGTTACTCAACCTTACAAAAGTCACTTTAGGTTTAAGGTAGTTGTAGGGCGTTTTTTTTTTTTTTTTATGGGGACGAAGATGTACAAATACAAAACTGGTTAAACCGCTGGGTTTTGACCGGTTCAGGACAAAATTGATCCAAACTGGTTAAACTGGCGGGTTTTGATTGGTTCAGGACAAAATCGATCCAAACCTGTTTGGTAATCACTGATTCATATTGGAAACCCTCAAAACCAGTTCCAGTCCAGTTCAACTGGTTCTGATAACATTGGCCTACAATGTGCATAATTGAAGTTGTGCCTCACAAATTCCCTTTTTTCACTCCATGTATGTATGAAATGTAGTAGAAAAATTGGGTGTCATAATCAACCAACATTTTCTACAGGGAATGTCCAAGGTGACTTAAAAAATATAGCTTCTTTGTTTGAACAAATGCTACTAGGCAAGTAAAAGAGTGTTGCACCCTTAATAGTGTAAGGAATGTTACTGTTTGAAAATGCATGGTTCATTTTGCGTTTTCGTGCGCTCTCTTTTCTTAACAACGCAGCCCCAGGTGATGTGAACCTTGGGAGTTTGATGGCAGATATGGGTACAAAAGGATGGTATATTTGACAAAATTTCTAAAGGATTCCAACGGAAAAGTTGATACAAGGTCTCTGGAGTTCTCAGCACCCCACATGAAGGAGCCTACGGGTTGGTCAGCTGACAGCAAGCTACAGGATTTAATACAATTGAAGCTTGAAATGTTTATGAGAAGAGTATGAGCACACAAACTTCAGCTACAGGATGTTATTGGCATTGAAAAGGGAAATTTCAAATTTGGTACATCATCAGGGTTGTTTCTGAGCAGCAGAGACAGATTGCTTAATTGATAAAGATAGTGAGATAGATCTGGTGTTTATCACAGGCCTGGAGTATCCCATCATCAGCATATGTGTCTGAGAGTTTTGTTCAGCTTAGGAAGGCGCCTTGAAGAAGTAAACCAGCAGATTTTGAATCAACAATCAAAATGTACCGATCAGGATCATCCTTTAAGACTGAAAATTAACATAGGAGGGGAGCACAGCATCTTGAAGATCCACATTATGTAGCCCTCAAACAATTGTCTAAGACAAGGATCAACAGTGCAATGGAAAGATTCCCTATCAAAGGTCTGGAAATGATGCTGCATCTCCTTCAGCTCAAGGCTTGTCACAAACAGTGACAGACTAAACAACAAATGAATCAGAAAGAGTACATCCATGTTTGATGGCCCTGCCAGGAAATATAAGAAATTGCTACCATTATTACAGCATAATCTGCATTTTCTTTTCCATGGATAGGGCTATTCATCTCACAATAGTTGCAAATGGTTTGAACCACAGGATCACAAGGGAATTGAAATACGTTCTGGTTACAAGGTCTTAGAACCCTAAGCACTTGATGTGGAGCATAAACAGTGCCCAAAACCACCATATGCGTAGTGCTTTTTCCTCGAAGAACAATATCTGAAGATAGCAGAAAACTGAGTGCCCAAGATAGCCTTGATTTTATGCCTTATTCTCATGGCATGAATGCATTATAGTCAGTGCCATACTGTTGAAGATAGTCATGAAACTCAACACTTGCATGGCAGCAAGTTTGGCACTCCACGAGGCATAAGATCAACACCTCTCCCAGCCTAAGTTACAATATAAAAGGAGCTCCTGTTGAAAGATATCTTCGCCCAAAAGAGCAGTAAAGTAGTGCTGGATTGTAGGAATGGTGAAAGAATGCATTGTTTTAATACACCACACAAGTAATACTACTGCATTGTGAGTATGCAGAGCAGCTAAGAGTGATGATGTATAAGGAAACTGATGAAGATGATGGTGTTTTCCTATCCTCATAATGGGTTTATAAATGTTTGCTTTATAAATGAAATGCAAAAGAAGAGGAATAAAGAACAATGATTTTATGAAAGTTTTATTAAAAAGCAAGAGCGTAGTCAGGTGGGATACTATTTGCGCATAGAAAAGAAGAGGTTATAGCATGGGAAGCTAAGTACTAGCCAGCTAATTAGAAGATGGCAAGGGAATCTAATTGAAGGATTACAGCAAAAGAGTTATAAGAGGAAGAATGATAGAATAGTTGAAACAGAGGTTGTAAAAAGAAGAGGGGAAGTTTTTATAAACATGTTTTATACAGTTGACTTGTTTGTTGATTGCGTTGCAGATGAAGAATATCTTGAAGGGTATGATGTTGAGTTGCAAGAGCATTATCAGATTGTAGATTTCCATGAAGAAATAAGGTGGTTTGAAGATGTGGAGTAGAGCACAAATGGGATAGTTAAGATGAAAGAAGAACATGTTATGTTCATGCAGCAGCAAAAGATTGAAACAAAGAGCATAAATGATGGAGATGCTAATGAAGATGAAACATTGGCAGAGATTATCATGGCCAATGTTGTGTTAAATTTATGAAGGGCCGTTGATGAATAATTACTTTGAAGAAAAAAATGCTTGTGTTGAAGATGACAGTCCAAAATTAATGAAGCAAATTGGTTGTGCCATGGATTTTGAAAAGAAGCAAATAAATGTACATATTTTTGTTGAAGAATAGCTTAGTGAAGTTGTTTACCTAGTGAAGAATAACTCATATGTTGAGTTTGTTCCCACGAGGAAGAAGCCGGGCCAATCAAGGGGATGAAAATAGACATCGAAGATGAGGCTTTTCGAGAAAGAAGCTGGCGTTACATTCATACAAAGAAATTTTCTTCCTAGTGCTATTTGTAATACGGTGAGCAAGCAATCCGAAGATTCAACCTACAACTACACATTCTTCGGAAACTCTATTCGTCGAGTCGATTTTCTACATAAGTGCGACGACAACTATTAGACACTAATAATTCGTTTGGTGTGGCTCAAGGATTGATTCAGTACTGCTAACAATGGATAGCCATTACGCCTGTTCACTTGGCCGGCCTGTGAACTCTAGCACTTTGCAAATGGGTAATTGTCAATTCTCGGAAAAGATTTTCATTTTGGACGGATGCCTTGCTGCGAAGGGGGACAAGAAGGGAGAGTAACTTATCACGTAATTTTGTTGAGTATGCTTCGATTAAGTAGTCATTTTGGATAGATACAAAGATGGTGCAACGGTAATCCCTTGGCTTTAGTGATCGAATTTCAAAAGTAATAGTAATTTAGCTCACCCTACGAAACCCACCGCCCTTGGACCTAGAATCACAATAATAGGTCTTTCCAAACCACCCTTTAGAAAAACCCAATTGATCATTGATCACAATAACATTTGTTAATACATAGATGATAATCTCTAAGAAAGGTGTAAAGACCTCGAACAACTTGCTTCCTTATCAATCAGGATTCAGGTTCTTAAGTACCAACTTTGCTTTTTCCATCAATAGTTAGGTCCAACCCTTGTAGTTGGTCCCTCCAACTCCCAATCGATTGAGTGTGATCAATTCCCTACCCCTTAGTAAGAGTCGAAGAAAAGGTAGTAAGAGCAAGATAACCATGTTACTTCAGTAATAACCACTAGCATAAATGACCTCTCCTTCATCCTAAAAAAATTATTGAATTTTGAATAGGAAAAGAAAGAGAATGAGAATTTTTGAATTCTCATTTGAATGGAAAATTCAGTAATAATACCTCACTTTCATTATTTCATTTTCATGAAGAAGAAAAAGAATAATAAGAGATTAAGAAAATTGTAAAGCTCCTTTTGAAATAACGAGCATTTCTATAGGAAGGATTGCTTATCTGCATCGGGTGAGGAAGGATGTCTCACTTGAGGTAGGAGGGTGAGGAAGAGTTAAGAAATTGAAGAAAGATAATGAACCAAAGCGATGTCCATCGAGAACTATCTCATGTCTAAAAGGAAGGATGGCTTGCTCGAGGTAGGAGGGTGAGGAAGCGTTAAGAAATTGAGGAAAAATAATGAACCAAAACGATGCCCATCGAGAACTATCTCATATCTAAAAGATTTGCTTTAGAATATATTATATACGTAATTACGTATAATAAAGTAACTAGAGAGATAAGAAAAACCAATAGTAATTACATGTATAATTCATGAATGCATAATTACATATATAATAGCAACTTGTCTGTTAAAACATAATTACATAGATAATTCATGAATGCATAATTACATATATAATTCATGAATGCATAATTACATATATAAAAACAACATTGTTTGCTAAAGCGTAATGTAATATATAATTCACGATTGAAAGAAATGAAAACGAAATCAATTCCTCACCTTGTGGGACGAGCCTGCTTAACATTGATAATTTTTTTTCTCAATTCTTCGATAGCGTAATTACGTCTCTAATCAATCGTAATTAATTACATATATAGTTCATGACTGGAAGAAAGCGATCGACGAAAGTGATCGACCAAATGTCGAAAAAAGAGACCAACGGACAAGGAAAAATTGTAATGTAATATATAATTCATGACCAATAGCCATTTATTGGCTTAGTCGGGGAGGACAAAAATGTATAATTACATATATTGATCTTCCCCTCCTGGCTAGTTGACGTACCCCCCTAACAAATCTTCCTAGGTTTGGTCATCATTACAAGAGAAGACATTCCCTTTTGTCACACTTTTCTAGACCATAAATGCGATATGACTAGCTCAAGTGCGGGCTAGGTGACATCAAAAGGATTGACAACATGCCCTAGCGTTGCCTATTGTAGTCGCATTAATGAAGCTAATTTTTGACTCTTTACAGGTGTACTTAGCATGCATTGGAAAAAATGCATAAAGTAGTCACTTTCTATTATTTCAATAATGTGAAGCTTTTTTTGGTGATAGTGGATTCATGCCGCTGCCATCTACAAATATTTAAAGAAATATGAACGTGTTATTATTATTAAGCTCTCCGTCCTTGGTTGAAAAGAAGCCATCGAGATAGATCTGATTCTATACCCACCTTGACAGGGATAAGATTGTTCTAGATCTGATTCTATACCTGCCCTGATAGGGATAGGATTGTTGCCAGTGGAACTAGTGGAGAGATGCAAAAATTTCGTGATTTCGCCATTGTCGGATGCAGACAAACGACTACGTTCCTTGAATTTCATTATTCTAGCAAGAGAATAATATTTGGGTGTAAGGAATAACAACGAACGCCGACTCATCATCGATTCTATGCGGAAGCGATAGAGTGGATGAGAATGGTGGGATGCAGAAAGAACAATGAAAGTCATTGGAGATAACTTGACTGATAATGCTATTCATGGGTGGGGTGTAAGGGAGAAATATCAACTAAGTGGAAGATAGAAAATAATTGATTATGTTGGATTTAACCCCTTCATCTCTTAGTCTTATATTGCTGGCAACACTGGATTTGTTGGTGAGTGCCTTTCTCGAATACGTCATATGCTTTAGATTTACGATTGGGTGATTGTGGTTCAACATGCCACGGATTTGACAATGCCCTCATGTGATTCGATGAAGAGTACTTACCATTGTCAGATTCGTGGCATGTTGAACCCCAATAACCCAATCGTGAATCTAAAGAATACGACGTATTCGAGAAAGATACTCGCCAACAAATCTAGTTTTGCCAACAATATAAGACTAAGAGATGAAGGGGTTAAATCCAACATAGTCAACTATTTTTTATCTTCCACTTAGTTGCTATTTCTCCCTTACACTCACTCATAAATGAAATTTACTAGTCAAGCTATCTCTAATGACTTTCACTGCTCTTTCTGTAACCCACCATTCCCATCCACTCTATTGCTTCTGTATAGGATTGGTGATGAACCAACTTTCGTTGCTATGCCTTATGCTCAAATATTCTTCTCCAACTAGAAAAATGAAATTAAAGAAACGTATTGGCTTGTCCGCATCGGACGCATCGGACAAGGGCAAGATCATGAGAATTTTAGCATCTCCCTGTTAGTTCCACTGACAATGATCTTATTCCTGTCAGGGTGAGTATAGAAACATATCTAGAACGATCCTATCCTTGTCAGGGCGAGTATAGAATTAGATCTATCTTGATGGCTTCTTTTCAACTAAGGACATGAAGCTTAATAATAATAACGCGTACATCCGTCTTTAAATATCTGTGGATGACAACAACGTGAATCTGCTATCACTAAAATAAGTTTCATGTTATTGAAATAATAGAAAATGACTACTTTTTGTATTCTTTTTCCGTGCATGCTAAGTACACCTGTAAAGAGTCGAGGATTGGCTCCATTAATGCGACTATGGTAGGTAGCGCTAGGGCATGTTGTCAATGCTTTTGATGCCACCTAGCCCACACTCGAGCCAATCATGTCGCATTTATGGTCAAGAAAAGCGTGACAAAAATGAATGTCTTATCTTGTAATGATGACCAGATCGAGGAAGATTTGTTAGGGGGGTACATTGGTTAGTGAGGAGGGAAAGATCAATATATATGTAAGTATGCATTTCTTCCCTCGCCGACCAAGCAAATAAATAGTTGTTGGTCATGAATTATATATTACATTACATTTTTTCCTTTGCTCGTTGGTCTTTTTTTTTTCGACATTCCATTGGTTGCTTCAGTTGATCACTTTCTTCCAGTCATGAATTATATATGTAATTAATGACGCTTGATTATATACGTAATTACGCTATGAAAGAATGGAGAATTTTTTTTCTCGATGCATTAAGTAGACTCGTCCCATAGGGTGAGGAATTGACTTGATTTCATTTTGCATTTCTTCCTGTCATGAATTATATATTATATTACGCTTTAGCAGAAAATGCTGTTATTATATAGGTAGTTATGCATTCATGAATTATATACGTAATTACGCTTTAACAGACAATGCTGCTATTATACATGTAATTATGCATTCATGAATTATATATGTTATCACGATTAGTTTTTCTTATCTCTTTAGTTACTTTATTATACTCAATTACATATATAATGTATTCTAACACAAATCTTTTAGACATGAGATAGTTCCCGATGGGCATCGCTTTGGTTCATTATCTTTCCTCAATTTCTTAACGCTTCCTTGCCCTCCTACCTTGAGCGAGCCATCCTTCCTCGCCCTCCTACCTCGAGCGAGCCATCCTTCCTCGCTCGACACGGACGAGCTATCCTTCCTATATAAATGTTTATTATTTCAAAAAGGGATTTATCATTTTCTTAATCTTTTATTATTCTTTTCTTCTTCATGAAAATGAATTAATGAAAGTGGGGTATTATTATCGAATATTCCATTCAAATGAGAATTCAAAAATTCCCATTCTCTTTCTTTTTCTATTTAGAATTTAATAATTCTTTTAGGATGAGGGAGAGATCATTTATGCTAGTGGTTATTAGTGAAGTAACATGGTCATCTTACTCTTACTAAAGGGGAGGGAATTGATCGCACTCAACCTACAGGGAGCTGGAGGGATTGACTACAAGCGCTGGACCTACCTATTGATGGGAAAAACAAAGATAGTACTTAAGGACCTGAACCCTGATTAATAAGGAAGTAAGTTGTTCGAGGTCTTTACTCCTTTCTTAGAGATTATCATCTACGTATTAACAAGTGTTATTGTGATCAATGATCAATCGGGTTTTTCTAAAGGGTGTTTTGTAAAGATCTTTTGCTGTGATACTGGGTTCAAGGGTAGTGTTGAGATTTGTAGCAAGGAAGGTCTTCCATCATCATTACTGTGTCTTAGTATGATGGAGGACAATGAAACTTAAGCTAAGTCGATTAATTAAATGTTTTCCCAAGTCTAACTTAAGAAAAGAATTGTTGATATGTTATAATCTTCAATTGACTTTATTGAGTACTTTTTTTAAAGTTAAAGTGAAAAATAATTTAAGTTGTGGTCTTTTAATCTTGACCTCATCATGAGAGTGATGGTTGATTTCAACCCTCAATCCTTTTGGAGATTAGGGTTTCACTTGCTCAATGAAGAATAAGAGATGGACTTGGCTAAGGGGGCGCACAAGGAGAAGGAGAAATTGATCTACAGAGAGATTGATTGTAGATTTGAGTGTGAGGATTTGCAAGGAGATAGAGGAGGACTCATCAAGGAGATTGGCACACACATCTTCAGCATTGCATAGGACTTTAATCTCAGATCTGAGGGCTGTCGTAACAAGTGACACAACACACACGCAGACAACTGTACGATCTTGCACAGAGGCTTACGCAGGTGTTTCATTAGGATGTTTTGGTTCAGGGATTTGCAGAGAGGGGCCGTACAATTGTCGGGGAGGAGTTTTTTTGAGCATTCTGCTTGGTATTTGGCTGGGTTGATCTGTATTGTAAGAGAACTCTATATTTCCTTGCTGAATAATAATAAAATCTCAGATCTGCTGCAACGATTTTCCCATCTTGGGTTTTTCCGGGGACTATTGTCCAAAAATAAGTGTGTACTTGTGATGTGATTGCTGTTTACTTTACTTTCAATTCTTGGACATTTATTTTTTGCTGTGTATTTATTTTATTGTGAAGAAAACCATGAATAATCAATTAAAAGTAAATTAATTGGTTTAAAGTATATTGGGTTTTGAGAAAATTCACACTGCTGCTGTTGTAGCTACTCCTGAACCAGAAGATTCATCTGCTATTTCTGCTGCACTCTGATTTGATGTGTTGTTCTTCTCATCTGCCAGTGTCATGTCATACCAGCTGATAGTCTGGGGCACTGATCTCTGGTCCAAGCTACCTCTGGACCCACCTATAGGCTGTCCCAACAACCTGTACATCATACCTTGCATGATGCCAGGCCTCACTGTTGCGTCCAAGGCCGCTCCCTTTGCACATAGGAGTACATGTCCATCCATGAACAACACTGTATACCCCATATCCGCTAGAGCTGATACAGAGAGCAAGTTAACCCTCAACTCTGGTACATACATCACCCCATCCACCTCCAGAGATACTCTTGACTCTAGCTGGAATCTGACACATCAAACCCCCTTTACTGCATGCATGGTGTGCACCCCACTCTGCACATGCAAGTCTGAGCCCGTCTCCGAAACACTAAGGAACACTGAACTCATTCCTATCATATGGTGAGATGATCCACTGTCCACGATCCAAGCCCCACTGTCCTCCAACTCAGTCAATCTGTTGCTGCTAGAAAGAGTGGCTACTAGAGAAAATTCATCATCGAATTTCTCTGCAAACGCATCCATCTCAGTAGATGCCGTGACTGCTATCTCCGACTCCTTTTTCTTCTTGTTGGGACACTCGCTGGCATAGTGGCCAGTCTTGTGACATGCAAAGCATCTCACTTTGCTCATGTCCCTGGAGCCTCCCGCTCCACTGCTCTTCTTCGCATGAAGAGCCACATTCTCCTCCTCTTCACTCTTAGGTTGGCTAGCTTGAGTGGCATCAGCTCTTAGCTCCTCCTGGGTAAAGTCATCTCATAACCTCTCCCAATCTAGGAGGTTCTCCCGAGCCACCACTTCCCGGAAAAAGACTTTCCACTGCTTGGTGAAGCCATTCAAGGCTGCCCTCACCAACTCAGTTTCATCCACCTTCTCTCCTACAACTACCAGTTCATCTCTAATCTGAGTGAACTTTGTGAGAGTCGGTGGTCACTTACCTCAAACAAATTGGTAAGAATTTTCCATTTCAAACAAACTCAGCTTGCAAAAAAGATTGAATTTTGCAAGTTGAGTTTGCCATGGTGAGGTCCAGTGGCTACTTGGCTAAGTAGGTATGGACTCGGCTGAGTAGGGCCGTTTTGATACCGAACTGGCAATTCGTGCTTTGACTTGGCCGGTTTGGTACCAAATCAGCCCTCTAACCAAGCATATGACCGAGTCAATATGGTTGGCAGTCAACTCGGCCAAGTTGACCAAGTTCGAGTTGACTTGGACCGCTTTTAAAAACTATGATACTTAGCTTACCCATATTTTTGAGAAACTGAATCTGAGGACAACTTTTGAAGGAAATTCCACTGGACTCTGTCATATCTTTTGCCTAGTTGAGCTTGATAAACATGCTGTTTGCCTCCCTTGAATGAATTGAGTGAATAGCCTCCTGTACCGCAATCATTATGACAAGTATATTCCTCCCTGCAACAAAGTCAGTATGTTTGTGAGACATTAGAAGATTAAGGTAAGGAGTAAGTCTGGAAGCAATGATCTTTGTTATTATCTTATAGGAAGAATTGCAAAGGGAGATAGGGTGAAAGGCTTCAAAAGGGAGGGCAGACTCTGCCTTTGGAATGCGAGGAAGAAAAGTGGAACCTAGGGATTTCTGCATTTTCCCCGAGCTTGTTATTCCTCAATTGCTGCTAAAAGATCCTCTTTGATGGTATGCCGGATTTTTTGGAAAAAGTCCACTGTAAATCCATCCAGGCCAGGTCCTTAGTCGTTTTTCATTGAGAATATTACCATTTGAAGCTCTGCTTCAGGAGTGGGCTTCAAGAGGAACTTATTTATATCCTCTGTGATGATCTTGGTAATGTTCCTCTGAATGGTCTCCTTGCTATTGAGGTTCCTGAGGCCCACGTTTGAGAGGGATTTAGAAAAGGTTTTTGCTTCTCTGCAGAGGTCTCTTGGTCTTTTATAACTTCATCATTCTCCTTTACAATTTTGTGGATTCTATTGTCAGATCTCCTACTTTGACAAGTTCTATGCAAGAACTTGGAATTTTTGTCTCCATCTTGCAGCCATTGGATGTGTAATTTTTTTTCCAAAAGGTATCTTCGTTTTTGTAGACATCATCTAGCTTGGATGCTAACTCATTTTCCATGCTGATGAGTTCCTTAGACAACCCCTTTGATTCCAACTCTTCTTCGAGATTTTGCATTTCCTGTTTGAAACTTACTTTTTGCTCAATTTTTTTTCCAAATGCAGATTAGCTCCACTCTTTTAACCTACTTTTCAGTTGCTGCAATTACTTATGAAGGACTACATTTTAGTGCCTTTCAGATTACAGAGTTCATTCCACCATTCCTGGATTTGAGGTTCAAACTCTTTGTGGGACATCCACATTGATTCAAATCTGAAGGAGGCATTCCATGGTCTATTTCCTTTGGATTGGCTTAAGCACACTGGCCAGTGATCTGATAAAGCACCTTTTAGGATTGTTGATTCTGCTGCAAAATCATTCCCTAGCCATTCCTCACTTATTAGAAATCTATCTATTCTTTCCATCAGAAACATTTTCCCCATTCTTCTGTTGTTCCAGGTATAGTCTCCATACCTGGCTTCAATGCTTACCAGTTTGTTTGAAATGGAAAATTCTTATAGAATCGAGTTTGATTTCACTGTTTTCCCCCTTTCCTCTTACAGGATCCTATGATAAGATTTAGGTCCTCTTCAATGATCCAAGGCAGCTTCTGATGGTTTTCTCTTCTTTGGAGAGCATCCCCCAGCACTTTGGCTTCAAGCTTCCCAAAATTGGTTGGTAGCTTTTGATGGCTTTCTCTTTCTTGGAGAGCATGCGCCAGCACTCTGGCTTCGAGCTTGTGAAAATTGGTTCCAATATTTCGAGATGACAAGAGCAACTATTCAGAACTTACCTACTGTTACCCATTTTATTTCAAGTGAAGGAGAACTGGTCTCTATAGCCATGCCTCTGGCTTTGCCCATTGAGATTTTGTGGTTTCCTTATGCAGGCCTCTAGACACCATCCTTTACTTTGATCAAGCTTATTTTCCTAGATAAAGACTGTCTAGATTTTCTAAATCCGTCTTTCTTTTCAAACTTCTTTTCTTTGGTTTTGGGCCAGTTCCCTGAATGTTCTAGGACAAAAATTTCATTGAGCACTAAGAGAGAAGCTCCCCTTGATAAGAGCATAGGGAGATCTTCACTGGAATTAGGGTTTGGCTCAATACCCTGATTTTTGGCTTCCCTTTAAGAAATCCTTAATTTGCTTTTGTGTTTCGGTTGCAACATTTGACCGACCTAACTCTAGTATCTTTCCTTGGATTGTCTTCCTTCCTGGTCCCCTGGTCTGACCCAAATCCGACCTATTTTCCCTATAATGTGTGCTGATAGGGCTTGGGGGTTTGATGGACTACAAAGGAATCTTGAAGGGGAGAAGGCATGTTTGTTTCAACTTTTTGAGATATCTTCAATTTGGACTTGACCATTTGGAGTATCATTTAATTGGTCCACATCTGAATCTAACACCTTGAATTTATTTGCCATTGACGCATTGTTTGGAGCCATCCAAAACCTTTCTTTTTCCTTTGTTGGGGTTTTTGGGAGAGGCTTTTTTGCATTCTTCCTTGACCTCTGGTTAGGGTTTTGGAAACCCTCATTTTTTTTTGGGATTTTTATTAGAGCATTTACTTTCTCAATGCTATATTCATGATATACTCTACATCTAAATGGAATATTTTCATAATCCTATTCTTGCTTGTGAATCCTACTATGAATCACTTCATGGCAACAGTGATTCCAAGATTGGAACTGATTGGTTGAGTGAACATCTTTTCTTTCTTGTCTGTGATTATTTGAGAAACTAAAATTCTGCAAAATGGGTTTCATCCTTTAGGACCTTAAGGGAAATGTGAAATACAACTCAGTAAATACATGCCATGGATATTTCTGTGATGTGATATTTTCCACTTTAAATGATGCACTTTTTCATGGATAATGCATTAACATGTTTGTTTTTCATTTTTCTTAAGTTTCTTGGTTTATTTACTAGTTTTCCAGATTCATATAGGACTATCTCTTTGAAACTGTGGAAGTTATTGTTGGAATATTTGCACAATGTTTTGTCTATATTTTCTTTCTTAAGTTCATGAGATACTTGTGACAAGATTGACTTCCGGATGTCTTTGATAATGCTTTAGATGGCCAACCCCACTGATTAGTCTCATGGTTCAAAAATTAACAACCCACACAAATAAAACGAAAATGAAAGATGATGTGAAAACCTTGAATATTTTTAAATCTATTTCAAAGTAGTTATCATGTTCAAATTTGTGCAATATTGCTGAATTGTATAGGGCAAAACTTGGTTAATTTTATCTTTTCTTGCTAGAAGATTTTTCATTGAATTTGTTTGAATTGGCCTGGGGGGTGGTGTTGAAAAATTAACCTCCCATGTAAATAAAATTAGAATGAAATATTGTATCAAAGCCTTAAGTATTTTCAAAACTATTTAAGAGTAATTTTTGTATTATATTTTATGCAATCCTGCCGAAGAATAGAGCATAATTTTGTTATTTTGATATATACTCACTTATCAAATGCCTTCATTTGAATTTGCTTCAATTCTACTTGCAGGTTACTTCCATTGTAGGGCAGCTTCTTGGTTCAAGCAGGCCACCTATGTAAATCAGATGTAAATGTCTTGAGCAATTGATACTTTAGGAGATACGAACTTTCGATTTTGATCAGGAGAGATATTATGGTGTTGTTTGGTTCTTCTTTTTTAAGTACAAATATGTCTGTGCCTTGTACTGTTTTTGAACCAGGATGAAACGCATATGGGTTTTTATTTTTTGTTTTTTCAAGAGATTAATTTAAGATCTTCCCATAAGCATACTTCTCCTCTATTTTGGGACACACAAATTTGTGATAATACAACAATAAGACACATCTATTAGCTCTGCACTTTCTGTTGCTTGAGTCATAAGTTGGGGGGCGTTTTCAAGGAGAAGCCCTACTTTCGAATGCTCTGAATACTTCTTTCTGCCCACCAATCTGAACATGTCACTGTGTTTTATCTGTATGCAGTGGATTCTAGGCTAGTAAATAAATAATTCTTCAAAAAAAGATCTGTATCATTCTCTATTAATGCATTCTCAATTAATGCAGATGCTTTAAGTCTTAGCTGCAGAGAAATTTTGTTGTATTAACATTCGCAGGGGAATATGGAGTTTTGTTTATTTGCTCTAGTATTTTTGGGGACATTATTTCCTAGGAGCAACATTCCCCAAACATGTAAGAGTTAGCTCATCATAATTTTTTTGGATGTATGTTCTAAATATTAAATTGCAATGGTATCTCTAATCAAGTTTTATATTCAAGTTTTCCAAGAGATTAATTTAAGATCTTCCCATAAGCATACTTCTACTCTATTTTGGGACACAAATTTGTGATAATACAAAATTAAGACGCATCTATAAGCTCTGCACTTTCTGTTGGTTAAGTCATGAGTTGGGGGGCGTTTTCAAGGAGCCCTACTTTTGAATGCTCTGAATACTTTTTGGCCACCAATCTGAACATGTCACTGTGTTTTATCTGTATGCAGTGGATTCCAGGCTAGTAAATAAATAAATCTTCAAAAAAAGATCTGTATCATTCTCTATTAATGCATTCTCAATTAATGCAGATGCTTGAAGTCTTAGCTGCAGAGTGAAATTTTGTTGTATTAACATTCGCAGGGGACTATGGAGTTTTGTTTCTTTGATCTAGTATTATTGGGGACATTATTTCCTAGGAGTAACATTTCCCAAACATGTAAAAGTTAGCACATCATAATTTTTTGGATGTATGTTCCAAATGTTAAATTGCAATGGTATCTCTAATAAAGTTTTATATTCAATACCACCATGGCTCTGCCTTAACTTGACACGTAGAAGGCTCACTTTAGGGCATGCAAAAGTTGATTCAAGGTGGCTTTGACTGTTTGTTTAATGCTATTATCTCTTACAGGTACATGATACCTCCTAGAGGTACATCCCATCACCATGAGAAATATTGGATGTTTGGAGGCAATTTCAAGAGTTAGCTCAATCATTTGTTTTCAATGTTGTTGGGTATTGGGTAGTTCCGTATTGAATCTCTTTGGGTGAGACTTGCTAGTCTAGTTGATGGGTTTACTGGGGACACTATTCAAGAATATAGGGAAGCATCCTTTGGGTTTCACCACATGGTTTTCCTTGGAATTCTTTTTCCTGAAGAATTACTCCAAGCCATACTAGAATGTGAGAATCTAATAAGCTCAATCATGCTTAAGCCTTGAATTTAGCAAATGCAATATCAAAATATTGTCATTCAATGCTTTGAAATCTTGTACACATTTCATATTTCCATATTTTCCTATATCAAGAGATAAATATTACATCACAATAAAGGAATACTCATTTTCATGTTTCCACCTACCAAAAGTTGTATACTTAAATTAAGCAATTCAAAAATTCACGAGACAAAAAGCTTCTCAAGGTTGTCGTCGTCGTTAGGATCTTTTCAACCTCCAGTGAACTAAATAGAAATATGAATGAAATTTGCAACGACAAGAGTTCGTCCAGGGCATTCACAATATGTTACAATTAATGTGGCCTTTTTATATAAGGTTTGAGCATCCTTGTTACTTAAACGCAGTTTTCAAGCAGAGTTCTATTTTGAAGCATTGTTACATGGCACAGACAAAGCCCTTCAACATCTAAGTTCTCACTAATTTTTGGTGTACATCGATTCCTCATCAAACTTGATTGTAACTTGCTTTTATCTTTGCACACATCCATATCAAGCACTTCAAGTTGAATAAACTATTTATTGGTATTGGTGTACATCGATTCCCCATCAAACTTGATTGTAACTTGCTTTTATCTTTGCATACATCCATATCAAGCACTTCAAGTTGAATAAACTATTTATTGGTATTGGTTGACAAAACCTACAAGTAATAAAGAAGAATGGTTGGGAACACATCTATCCAGCATTAGATGTTGACAACCAACACTATTAGATTTGTTTTCAAATTGGAAGTTTGCTCTCCTTATCTTAGGGCTACGCACTATTAATGATACGTTTTCCAATGGATTGGTTAGATTGACCAATATATTTACACCATAGATATAGATTAAAAAAACCACTGTGTCTAATGAATATCACGGCTTGAGTTTTGTTTCTTATTAAGCAATTAACATGAAAGATACTCAAATCGACAAAAAATTGTTAGACAATACACATTTTTAAGAACCCTCATGGCGAAAAACTCTATTTATTATAATTTTAGAGAAATGTCAACTAGTGAATATTTACATTTTCCATCATGCACAACCATTGGGATTCCACATCCTCAAGCTATGTTTACAATTCTAGATATTCTTGGTAACCAAGTCGAGCTCTAGACTCTCCTCAAGGATATGTTTACGATTCTTCATATTCTTGGTAACCAAGTCGAGCTCTAGACTCTCCTCAAGGAGCTTCTTCTATGCCCTATAACAATCTTCAATTATTGAAGGGCTCAAATCCCTTTTGGCAATTGATTCCAGTTGTTTCCTAGAATGTCTCCTTGTCCCTTTGTTGTACCCTTTAAAAATGCTCTTCCACCTGTCGATGTATTTGATGGGTTATTTTGATAGACTTAATGGCTTTGTCTTAGTCATCATCTTGCTAAATTGACTTCTCTTTGACAGTTTGAGCAGATTAAATATCAAAGGGTGTTTGATTCCAAACACGCATTGAGTGGTGACATTTGACTTCTCTTCGACGGTTTGGACAGATGAAATGTCAAAGGATGTTTGATTCCAACAACATATTGAGCGGTGACTTACTACTAGAACTATGAATTGCCTGACTATAACAATGCCACATATAGGGTAGGCTTTCATCCCAAGTCTTATGGTACCTTTTATTAAATGCTCTCAACAAGTGAACTAGGATCATGTTTACCACTTCCATGTATTCATCAATTTGCAGATGAAACAATATACTCTTCAACTTTGTATCTATCATACCCCATGATGCTCTCCAAAATTGGCTTAGAAATTTGCTATCTTTGTTTGAAACAATGCATTCATGCATCCAAAGTATACACATTTTCTCTAGGATTTTTTTTTTAATCCCCATTTTCTCGGATTTTTTTTAATCGTTGTCTCTAGTGACAATGTTCTTACAAGGAATTAATCATGCCATCTTGTTGAATATGTTGACTATTACAAATAGTTAATCTAGCCCCTTTACGGACTTTGGTAATCCTTCAAGGAAATACATCGAATTGTCTCCCATGGCTGGCCCGATACAAGCAAAGGAGTATATAATCCTTTTATGTACAACAAATACACATGCTCGAGTAAATTTCACAACATCAATGGATATGTTTGGCCAATACATATACCTCCATAAGTTTAACAGTGTCTTTCAAGCTCCAAAATGTCTAACTCTAAAGTATTAGCTTCTCTTAACAATATGGTTCTACATTCTCCAATGGATATACATAAATTATCATCCTTGTACAAAAAAACTGTTTGTCAAATGATAGTCAAGGTTTTTCACTCCTTGTTGCAACTTTGCTACAGTGTGATGAAAACATTTGTCCTCTTCATATCGAATTTGCATATTTTCAAATGGAAAAAGGTGGTTGTTGTATGATGGCCGCAAGATACTGGTATGATTTGGTAACGCCCTTCTTCCTCCTGAATCCCCACTTCCTTGATTTAAAAGCACTATTCTACGTGTCTTTTCTCCTTAATATTTATTTAATGGTATCCCAACTTAGATATAGTTCGAAAAAATAATTCTCTTTGTACTTACTATAGTGAGTCGTCAATCCATGGCAATGGATATTGGTTTTTGACGGTGATTTCTTGAGTGCTTTGAAATTGACACACATATGCTAAGTCCCATCTTTCTTTGGAACCAACAAAATAAGAGATCCAAAAGGGGACGCATTAGGCTTGATACACTTGATAGAAAAATTCATGCATCTCATGACTCTCCATGTGTGAAGTTCGATATAGAGGTTTCCCTTGTAGCTTGGTCTTCTAGGCTACCTCCAATCTTGAGACTCCTAGAGCTTGTGAGTTCAAACCCGCAAGTAGCCATTGCAGGTACCTAGATTTCCATTGAGGCGGCATGTGGTTTGATTCCATGTCAGTTGTGATTAGTCTCAAGTTGGGTGAAGGGTACAAAGGTAATGGCCCCTCCAAGTGGTAGTTGATGGGTCATTTTGATTGTCCAAGGGACTAGACCAAAGTAATTGCGACGATTGAACATTTGCTAGGAAAAAATGTGAAGTTTGATATAGACCAAGATTTTAGGTGGGAGGATTGGGTAGTTATGAAGTTGCAACCATACAAACATATGCTCTTAAAGTACAAAATAAGGATAATAAATGAGCACCCAAGTAATGTGGTTCCTTAAATTGTTGTGGAGGATTAGTACTATGGTTTACGTATTGGAGTTGCCTCCTTCATGTGTCCATTTGGTCTTATGTGTTCCCTGTTTATAGAAGATAATTAGTGACAAGATTCTAGTTCACACTATTTTGCTAGATCTCGATGAAGAAGGAAAAAATGTACTAGAACCCAAAAGAATCATTGAAACATAGATCAAATAATTAAGGACTAGAGCAACTACTAATTACCTCATAAAGTGGAAGAACTTGCCAATGGAAGATGCGACTTGGGAAGATGAGTTGAGCACCCGTAATGGATCAACATTAAGGGAAAAAGTTGTGTTGAGGCTAAGTTTTGTGTAAATTTGGTCTCATGCACAATCTATTGATGACTTTTTGCATCAATGTATAATGTTTTGTATGGTATGCATAATGCATAAGGTTTTATACGATGATGTAAATGCTTAAGTGTCCTTGTGTGAGATTGTTTGGAAATCCTAGTGCAAGTCCAATTGAATATATATGCAAAGTCTAATGTTGTGCATTGGGCTCCTGCGTATGCACCAAGGTTGGTGAGAGTTGGTGCAAGAGAGATGGACTTCTAGAATCTTTCAAACTGCCCTTTGAGCCTATAAATAAATCTATGATTGTGATTGGACAAGGTTCTTTTATTAGCACTTTGTTAGTTTGATGTGAGCATGGGTCATGTGAGCCCTAATACTACTCATCTCTGATGATGCCATTAATGACTTTTGCGTACAAGTTATCTTGCGAATGAATGGATGTGATGGATTTGCAACACTAATGCATATGCTTATTGTTTGGTTAGCTTAGCACATTGGTTAATGAAGGAATAATGAATGAACCTTTAAGGCTTCGACCATCACTATGTCCTATCTTGCATTAATTCTTTAGACAACTATCGTAAGGCTTTGAGCGAGATCTCCTTTCTCCAGAGAGATTGGAAATAATGACCTCCTAAACTACACTAGAGATTTTGTTGGACCTTATGAACCTTGGTCTCATAAGTAGCACCGACAATTGGTTCTGTTGTTGAAATCAAGCTGTTGTTGAAATATTGTAACTGCAAAGAGTATTCTATTTATTATTGAGTTATTATTCATTAGATCAATCCCCTTTTGTGGATTGATCATGTCGGGCATTGTAATTACCCAAATCCCCTTTTGTGGATTGGTCAAACCCTAAATATAATCTGCAAATTGAGAAGTCGACCCCCAGGCTAATTAAAGTGTTTTTAACCACTAAGAAGACAAGTCGGCCCTGCCCAATGAAGAGACACCTTTCCAACACCTGCCAGTTTGTATAAATAAAGGAAGCCAGTGCCACAATATCTTACTCACTCATTCGTTCATACAATGCACAATTTTGGTAGTTGTAGTTGGGAGAAGAAGGAAGAGAGAGAACATTGCTCAGTGTTGGATATTCTCTAGTGTTTTGGTTTATCGTCTTGGCATTATATTGGCTATCTATATTAAGGAAGTTTTTGTCGGGTTTTCTCCCCCATGAGGGTTTCCCAGGATAAATGTTGTGTATCTTGTGATTGTGTTTCTCTCAGTGATCCTATCTATGCTATGGTTATCTAGTAAATTGAAAAGAAACCTAATAATAGCTTAAGCCTTAACATGGTATCAGAGCTAAGCTGAAGAGAACATCTTTCATTGGATAAAGAAAAACGTCACTGTTGTCGTACAAGAAAATTAAGACTTTTTGTTGAAGAGGAATATTAGCCTAAAAACCATCTAGAAAAGTGCACCCTAGCCTAGGGAACTCTTTGTCACCTTGATCACACCTTTTCAGTGGTCAGATACTCCAGAAAGTCAAACCCTAGTTTTGACTGGTACTAGAAAACCAGAAGTACCAGAAAATTAGGAAACCAGAACCAGTACCAGAAGTACCAGTCCAGAATTCTGCTAGTCTAGTTTGAAGGCAAAAACTTTGGATTTTCTGAAATCTAACTGCACCAGGCTACTCGCCTCAGCGAAGCGCACCTCCTGGTAAGTTCAAAATTAAATTATAAGCATTTTCAATTTTTGGTCATTTTCCTAGCTTCAGGTAAAGAAGTCTGCAAGCACTAATCTTGTTGATAAGCTAGAAGGTGTGGAAAACTTCCGTGCATGGAAGTATAGGATTTCACTCATTCTTGAAGAGAATGACCTAGCAAGATTCATTAAAGAAGATGTACCAGAACCTACCGATGCTGGAGCTAAAGAAACACACCAAAAAGACACAGTTAGGGCCAAAAGAATCATTGCAGATTCTATTAAAGATCACTTGATTCCTCAAGTGGCTTCAAAGAAGACTCCAAAAGAAATGCTTGATGCCCTAACCGGAATGTATGAAGAAAAAAACATCAACCGGAAGATGAATCTAAGAACTCAACTCAAAAGTACAAGGATGCATAAAGGAGAAACAATTCAGGAATATTTCTCTAGAATATCACAATTCAAGGAACAACTAGAAGCAATTGGTGATACTCTAGATGAAGATGAACTCATAATGACAACCCTTAATGGACTCACAAGACCTTGGGATGCATTCATCCAAACTATTTGTGCCGGAAATGAGAAACTACACTTTGACAGTCTTTGGGAAGAATGTGTTCAAGAAGAAGCAAGAGTAGCTAACCGATAAGTAGTACTATCAAGAGATGAAGATCAAGCCCTAACTGATCATACTAAAATAGGAAGGAAGAGGTCTTCCAAAAAGAAATTCATCAACATAAGGAGTCTTACTCCTCGAACAAATTCATCCATAAAGAATCTCACCCTCCAAGGAGATTCCAGAAGTTTCAGAGAGGTCAAAGAAGAGAAAAAGATTTCTCACCCTGCCAATGTTACCATTGTGACAAGATGGGACATATTTCTAAAAATTGTCTAACTAGAAGAGAAGAATACAAGAAGAGAAACAGAAGGCACCATGCCCATATAGTTGAAGATGAAGATCCACCCACAAAGATGATAAAATAACAGATTGAAGACTATCTTAATCTCTTCCCTCTCAGGATCAATGTCACCTGGTGAGGACACTTCGCTCATAGATAATGGTGCTTCCAAGCACATGACAGGTCAAAGAAACATTCTCTCTTGCCTTACAAAAAATAACTTTCCCGAGAAAGTTACACCTGGAGATGATTACCAATACCCTATCAAAGGAGTATGAGAATCAAATTACAAAATTGATTCAGGGACCCCAATGAAGATGAAGGATGTACTATATGTACCAGGCTTCAGAAAGAACTTACTTTCTATCTCAACTTTAGATAATAAAGGCTTCAAAGTTGCTTTCATATATGGAGAAGTTCTTATGTGGCCCAAAGGAAAAACAATAGAAGAAACAATTGTTATTGGAAAAGAAGAAGCTGGCTCGTATAAGCTAAAAGGTCACTCAGAAGTAACATTGACTCATTCCATTGATAATCCATGTGAACTTTGGCATAGAAGACTAGCTCACATCAACTACAAGGCATTACCATATGTAAGCAAGGCAATCACATGTCTACTAGAATTCAAGGTTGACCATGAAGGTGTGTGCAACGAATGTGCACTAGGAAAGAACATCAATAACCCTTTTCTGAAGATAGAAAGTAAAGCAAAAGGAGTCCTAGAGATCATTCACTCATATGTATGTGGCCCAATGCCATCAACCTCCATCAGTAGGTATGTATACTATGTATCTTTTATTGATGACTATTCTCGCAAAACCTGGGTTTACTTTTTGAAATCAAAAGATGAAGTGTTTGGTAAATTCAAGGAATTCAAAGCCTTGATAGAGAATATCTCTGAAAGAAATATCAAGATACTCAGGTCATATAATGGAGGAGAATACACCTCAAAAGAGTTCGTAAACTTTTGTAAATATGTCGGGATCAAGAGCGAGCTCACCACTCCTTGCAATCCTCAACAAAATGGTGTAACATAAAGAAAGAACATAACTATAATGGAAGCAGTAAAGACTATGATCCATGATCAAGATATTCCAATGCACTTATGGGCAGAAGAAACAAGAACAACAATGTATGTACAGAACAAATTGTCCCATAGTGCACTAGGGTTCAAGACCCCTGAAGAGATTTTCTCCGGAAAGAAGCCAGAAGTAAGCCATCTCAAAATATTTGGCTGTCTCGTATTTGTACACGTTCCAAAAGAGAAGAGAACCAAGCTGGACCCGTTAGGGAAGAAGGGAATATTTGTTGGATACTGTGAGGTCTCCAAGGCCTTCAAAATATACATACCAGGTTACCATCATATTGAGATCAACAGAGATGTAACCTTTGATGAAGATGCAAAACTCAAGAAATCAAGAAGATGCCAGCTTGAAAAAGTATATGAAGAAGAACTTGTGGCTCCCAGAGTTGCAGAACCAGTCAGGGAAGTCATAACTTCCCCCGATGAGGAGATTTTAGAAGATCATGACATAACATAATATGAAGAACCTCCCCAGATAACGTACTCCCACAAGAGAAAGCCAGCCTGGGAAAGGGAACTTATTCAATATGGAGAGAAGTATGGTGCCCCCGAAGGAACCTTGTGACAAGTCAAGAAACCCAACCCATTCTCCATTTATATGGATTTGATGTGTGATCTTCCAAATGGCTATACAAGATAAAACATGTTGCCGATGGAAGTATTGAGAAATATAAAGCAAGGTTTGTTGCTCATGGTTTTTCTCAAAATGAAGGCATTGACTATGAAGAGACGTTTTCTCTTGTATCCAGATACACTTCAATCAGAACCATCATAGCCCTTGCAGCTAAGATGAAGTGGAGTTACACAAGATGAACGTGAAAACAACTTTCTTAAATGGTGTCATTGAAGAAGAAGTGTATATAGAACAACCTCAAGGATTTGAAGTAGAATACATAAAGACTCATGTATGCAGATTGAAAAAGGCTCTGTACGGATTGAAACAAGCTCCTAGAGCTTGGTATGGAAGAATTCACAGTTTTCTGACGAGCTTGGGCTTTACCAAAAGTAAAACAAATTCTAACCTTTACTTCAAGGTTATGAATGATGAGCCTGTTATATTGTTGTTGTATATGGACAACTTATTTCTAACCAGAGAAGAAAATCTCATCACTGATTGTAAGAAGAAGCTCGTTGCATAATTTGAGACGAAAGACCTTGGCCTAATGCACTATTTCTTAGGTCTTGAGGTTTGGCAGAGCCCAAAGAAGATCTTCCTTAACCAAGGGAAGTATGCAGTTTAAATACTGAAGAGGTTTGATATGTTGGAGTGAAAATCCATGAATACACCCATGGAAACAAAGTTGAAGCTCCTGGTTGACACTTTGTCAGAATTGATTGATGCTACGCTGTATAGACAGATCATTGGATCGTTGATGTATCTAAAGAACACCAGACCAGATATATGTTTTGCTGTGAACACCTTAATTCAATTTCTGGTAGAGCCTAGACATGTTCACTTGGTTGCTGCAAAACATGTGATGAGGTACCTTAAGGGTACATTAGATTTTGATCTCAGTTATAATGGAGATCATGACTTCAGACTGAGTGGTTATACCGATTCAGATTGGGATGGAAGTGTCTCTGACAGAAATAACACTTCATGATGTTGTTTCAGTGTAGGGTCAGCCATGATCTCATGGCAGAGTAGGAAGCAATCAAGTATTGCTCTCAACATGACAGAAGCATAATACATTGCTGCATGGTCCACTAGCTGTGAAGCCATATGGCTTCAGAAGTTGTTGACATGTCTATTCTATATGGAGATGGAAGCAACCGTGATTCTATGTAATAACCAGAGTTGTATAAAAATGACAGAGAACCCTTTGTTCCATAACAAGTCAAAACACATAGAAATCCGATATCATTACATCCGTGATGTGGTGTAGAGAGGAACCATAAAGATCCAATATGTTAGCATGGATGAACATGTTGCATATGTGTTGACCAAGCCTCTGTCTCGTGTAAATTTTGAACACTTTCGAGATAGGCTTGGTATAGTATGAAAGGACCTCCCTCGAAAGGGAGAGTAGTGTTGATGCTAGCCTTGTGCTGAAGATTTCCAGCTTCGTGCTGATGTTGTTGTGATGCCAACCTTGTGCTGAATATTTCCAGCTTCGTGCTGATGTTGTTGAAATTCCAGCCCTGTGTTGAATATTTCCAGCTTCGTGCTGATGTTGTTGTGATGCCAGCCTTGTGTTGAAGATTTCCAGCTTCGTGCTGATGTTGTTTTGATGCCAGCCTCGTGCTGAAGATTTCCAACCTCATATTGATGTTGTTGGGATGCCAACTTCGTGCTGAATATTTCCAGCTTCGTGCTGATGTTATTGAGATGCTAACTTCATGCTGAATATTTATAGCCTAGTGCTTGTTGAATTTTTACTAGGCTAGGCTCAAGCATTAATTTTATTGCAATTTAGCATTTACTTGAACCATAGACAAATGCACCTACACCATTAACAATTTGCTGCAATAACCAAGATCACAAGAAGAAATACCATGCACAAGAACACAATAAATATCCTGGGAAACCCTTCTCAACAAGGGAAGAAAACCCAACCAATCCTTTGCTATATTCTCAAGAGAAATACCTCCCACACCATAGACCTAGCACACAAAAGGGTTCTCTCCAAAACCAAGAAGGCTAGCACCCAAGAGAGGTGTGCACTTCAACCATAAAACTTGTACTCGCTAAAATTTCCAAAATCACATGTGTGTTATGTTTCCTCAATGGGGAAATCACCTTTATTTATACTAGACTAGACACATAAAAAATGGTTTCTATTGGCATAACAGGGTCGAACTCAATCACTCGGAATATAATTAATAATTACCATATTAATTATCTTTCACTTTATGGTGGGGCCGACTTGTACCCTTTACATCACAATTAGGGTTACAAGTAAATCTAACTCTTAGACAATATAGAAAGGGATCTCACACACCCATTAGTTTTCAACCACTAGGGGCACATCCACCTATGCTCAACGATAGGGACATCCAACTTAAAAAGTCTCTATCTCATTGAGTCTCACAGGAGAATCATATGGATACACACTCACTAGTGCTCAGCCACTAGGGTCACGTCCACCTGTTCTCGGCCACATGGACGTCCTACTCAACATATCTCTTTCTCACTGAGTCTCATAGGAGAATCATCTAGAGTACTACATCATCTAAACTCTCTACATAGATGAGAACAATAAACCCATCACATAGGCTCCTTAACCCCTCACAGGGGCACGCATCGTTTCATCTCAAATGACACACCCATCTCATGGGAATCTTTCGTACATAGGAGTACACAACGTTCCATCTCCGTCTCAGATAGGAATGACACACTCATCTCATGGGCATCTTCCCTACACAAGGGCACACATCGTTCCATCTCCGTCTCAGAGAGGAACGACACACCCATCTCATGGGAAAACCCAACTCATGGGGTCTCTTACAGGCCGAATCACTCAGTCTGTGTCCTGTAATATGTCTCACACAACTGTAATCGTCAACACTCCCTTTCAGCTAGGGAGGCATTCTCCACCAGGCCAAGTTTCTCACGGAAGTACTCGAACTTCATCTTGGCAAGCGGTTTGGTGAAGATATCTGCAATTTGCTCATGTGTAGGAAGGTACTGCACGTGTACTGCTTTCATCTGCACCATGTCTCTGATATAATGATATTTTATCTCAATGTGTTTCGATCTATCATGAAACACATGGTTCTCAGAGAGCTTCACACAACTCTAGTTATCACAATGAATAATGGTGGGATCCATCTCATGATCAAATAAATCTGTTAGGAGCTTGCAAAGCTACACTGCTTCGCGGACTACCACACTCAAATCTATATACTCTGCTTCTGCGGTACTCAAGGCCATAGAGCTCTGTTTCCTATTGCACCAGGAAACCATGGAAGAACCCAAGGTAAAACACCAACCAGATGTGCTCTTCTGGTCCAGTGCGCTCCCTGCCCAATCCGCATTGGCATATCCATGTAAACTCAAGTCTACACTGGAGGCATATCTTAGTCCATATCCAATTGTGCCTTGTAGATATCTCAATACATGCTTTGCTGCTATCTAGTGAGTCTGTCTCAACTGACTCATGAACTGACTAAGTTCATTCACTACATAACATATATCAGTTCTAGTGTTAACCTAGATACATCAGTGATCTAATCGGTTGTTGGTACAAATGTGGATCAATATCACCTGAATCAGTAGAAGCATCATTATTTTTCTTCAAATCCATCACCATCGATGTAGGCATGGATTTGCACTGTGTCATATCGAACTTATTCAATATATCCACTGTATATTTTCCTTGACTCAGGAAGATCTCATCAGTTCTCTACCATACTTCTAGTCCCAAGAAGTAGTGCATCATACCCAGATCCTTCATCTCGAAAACATAAGTCAATGCTCGCTTGCATTCAACAATAATTTTTTTTGGACCGGTAAGGAATAAATCATCCACATATAGGGCCAAGATCCGACACTCTTCACCAACAATATGATAATATAGGTTTGGATCAATAACACTCTTGCTGAAACCCAAACTCATCAAGAATCCATCCATCTTCTCGTACCAAGCACGAGGTGTCTTCTTTATTCCATACAAGGCTTTCTTCAACTTGTACACATGAGATTTCTTATCGTATGTCACGAATCCCTCTAGCTTCTTGATGTAAACTTCTTTCTCAATATCACCATTGAGAAAGACTATCTATACATCCATCTGATGTAGTTTCCAACTCATGGATGATAGTACAGATGGACGTGTATCGGGGTACTAGATCAAATGTCTCATCATAGTCAACTCCCTCTGCTTGTTAGAATCCTCTCACTACAAATATCTCTTTGTATTTCTCGACACTTCCATCATCTGCATGCTTGATCTTATAGATCCACTTGGAAGTCACTACAAACTTCTTTTATGGTCTCAGAACAATATCCCATACATCGTTGTTCAAAATTGACTGATACTCTTCTATCATGGCATCTTGCAATACCTGCTGACCTGCTGTTTCTTCATGACAAGAAGGGTCTGTATCAACAATGTGGCTTGTGGATGAATAATATCTCGAAATATTTTTGATCTCTTACTCTCTCAGAATGTGATTTTGAGGAGATGCATGTCTCTCTGCCTCTTGCAAAGTTTGTTGGGCTCGGGCATGGATTTTATGGCCTCCTGCAATGTCTCTGGGGATATTTAACTGGAGTAATGGATGACTCCCTCTGAACTGATGAAGGGGAGAAAGTAATGTCTCTTCCTTCTTCTCAAATAGTTTGACTCCCTCTGAAGTCTGAAGGATATATATCTTCCTTTTTCTTTTCTCTAACCTGAAGATATCTCATGTCTTCTCAGGTCCTCTATCGATTCTACAATATTTTGATGACCTCCGTACTAGGATAATAATCAATCAATAAAGGTTGGACTCCCGTACCAAGGATAATGGTCCAAGTTATGAGGGATCCCACACTAGGGATAATACCCTTCACTATAAAAAATGAAATCAATTACAAGTTTAATGATTAAATCAAACAAATTACCTTAGTATACAGTCATGCTGAGTCTTGCATTTGGTTTAGAGGAAGTAATCCCCATCTCTCTTGTCTTCATCCTTTTGAGGTGGGTCTGGATCAATGTCAGTGGTGGAAGCATATTGTCTTTCTTTCTTTCTGGTAGGACAATTTCTCGCATAATGTCCATACTTGTCAGATCTGAAGCACTGGATCTTTGACATGTATCTTCTCTGATCATAACCTGAAGTCGATGAAGTCTTCTCATCTTTGAATGTTTTCCTGAAGTTTCTTTTAAATCTTCCTCATTTATTTGCATGAAGTGAAAGAGCACGATTTCCATCAGGAGGGAAGTCTTCCACTCCTCTAGCTCTAAGTATGATTTATTCTTGGGTACAGTCTGTCCATAGATGATCAAAAGTAGGTAGTTTTTCTCTTCCACTTATACTTTGAATAAATGGTTCCCAATGTTTTGGAAGATTATTAAGAGTGGTCAAAACAAGTTCTCTGCCAGATATGATTTCTTCAATAGCACCTAGCTGATCTCTAATCTCTGACATCTTCATAAAGAAGGAAACGACGATGCCACCTTTTGTCATCTTGATATTTTGAAGCTGACCTTTCAATGTAAGAGCTCTTTGGGTGTTGTCACTCTCAAACATATTATGATATGGATTATTTTCGGCACGAAATGAGAGCGGAGATATAATAAATAAATGCATAGAGATATCGTAGATATTCAATAATATAACAGAAATGTATCAGAGATGCAACCATAAACAAAGATATACAATAATTCATGATTTCTATTAATGAAATAAATGTACAGAGACTGTTAAAATACAGAGTGAAAGACTCGCTAGAATGGTGGCAGCTTATCTCTGAGAAGAGATGTGACGGCTACTCTCATTCGCAAGAAGATGATTGCAATGAGGCTCTCAGGGCCTTTTTACAATAAGTAGGGATGTCAAAAACCCTAGACTTCCAAAAACCTAACCCTAGGAGATGAAGCACCAAAATTCTTGTGGGCCCCGTTTGGGTAAGTTAGTACATCAACTTCCCGGGGTTGTAACTTTTGCATACGATCTCCATTTTAGGCATATGATAGCCCGTTGGAAAGGTATCATCGAGGAGATTAATTTTAGGCACAATATCCAAGAAAATTTGATATTGTAAACCTGTTTTTCCCAAAAAACATCGTTTAGGGCCTCAAAATGGCCCCAGAAGTTAAAAACTGCTAAAAATAGCAAATTTCCAAAATTGTCAGAAAACTGTTTTGAGCCAGTTGGAAAAGGTGGGTGGCCACCGATATCCACATGGATCAATCCTCCCTCCTTAGGAAGAAATGGTCTCCATTGCGTTGAGTGCTCGGTGGAGAGGAAAAAGCGTTTGCTGAATCTGAATCTTGGTGGGTTGCTTGCCTTGCTGGAGACATCGCGCTGCTTAGTTTGTGGAAGTCTGTCATGAACCTGTTGAGGCTGAGGCTATTCAACAAGTCGAGCTACATGAGAGGAGATTGTGCATAAGGAATCTTTGCACTTTGCTGCAACCTTGTCGACCTACTTTTGTTGGATAGAAATTGCCTGGGGCAAGGCTGTAGTGGTTGCAGTGTCCTTCTGTTCCCCTTTTCAACAGATTGTGAAGAAGCTGAATTTTGCAGTATGAGATAATACCTTGCAACACTTTTTAGGTGGAACAATAGTTGGAAATACCTCTGGTATTCTATAGAGATGACCCCCCAAAGTAACAATGAGACTATGGGGTCGAGACTCATAAACATCATGGCGTCTCCACATATATGGTTGGTGCAAGAGAACACCACGAACATCCTGTGGGGAAACATTACATAATACCTCATCCTTGAAGGGTTGGATGTCGTATGACAATCGACACTGTTAGATGACAAAGAGATTTCGTCCTTGACAAATCCACCCGATGTTGTATGGCTACGGGTGTGGTGTTGTCGACAATCCCAACTGTTTGATGACCTCCGCTGAATGAGGTTCTTTTGGCTTCCGCTATCAACAATTGTTGCGGTCGCGACAATAACAGTGGGGTCTGCGTCAATGATATGTCCTTTACCAGTATTTTCATAATCAGATTCTGAATCAGGGTTCGACTCATTGTCTTTGATCTCGACCACCAATGACTGTTTTGAGCGACATCATCGGTGTTGTGCTAGGGGCTTTTGTGGAAATCACATCATTTTCTGGTGTCCTTCTTTGTCTTCCCGTGACCCTTCTTTTCTTGTGGCTTGGACTGGTTTTTGAGAGACTGTTTGTTAGGGATGTCTTTATCATACTTTGGTTGTTGCATATTTGCAGACCTAAAATACCATTTTTTCTGGTTCTTAAATTTCTGCTCGATTTTAACAACATATCGATAGGCAACACCGAGTGATGAGATGTCCAGAAAATCCATTTCAGTTTGGATGTATCTGTGTAGAGCCTCATGATATTTCAGAACCAAATGTTGTTCAGAGTCTTTGATACCCAGCTTAGTGCGCAAGGTATGGAAGGTATTGGTGAACTCTGGAACTGCTTGGCCCCTCTCTTGCCGAAGTGTGGTCCATCTCATGTGCTAGTCCTCATAGTTTCCAACAAAGTAATATTGTTCCTTTACCGCATCCACAAAAAAATCCCAAGTGGGATCAACCCCATATATTCCAGACTCCTCTGTGTAACTCTGCTCCCAGTAATTTTCCCACCAATGTTTTACATGGGGGAGAGATTTAAGGAGTACGAGGTTGATCTTTTCTCTGTCGGAAAAATTGTGAACAGAGAAATAACCTTCTAGAAGATTTAACCATTTGTCTAGGGCTTCTGCATCTATCTGTCCTTCAAATATAGGAATATAAAAATTAACTTGTACCTTGAAAGGCAAAGTGCCTCCAAAGTGGATGCTTGATGAAGATGCGTCTGTTGCTATCGACAGACGTTGAAGGATGTGGGCAAAATTCTCCATCATTTCGTCCCTCTGTCGCGTGAGAGGTTGCTCAAGCAACAGATTGATATGATCGTCTGCTCCGTCGTTTTTATTTTCTTCCACCATTGAGGGTTTCTTGGGTGTGCGAGAGTGATTGTCCTCAAGAGAGACAAGCTCGAGACCCAACTTGATATACTCAGACCTTGTCGGGTACATGCACTGAAAAAACGATCAAGAACAACCTGCTCTGATACCACTGATGAAGAAAAACATTCACAAGAAGATGATTACAATGAGGCTCTCAAGGCATTTTTACAATAAGTAGGTATGTCAAAAACCATAGACATCAAAAAACCTAACCCTAGGAGATGAAGCGCCAAAAGTCATGTGGGCCCCGTTTGGGTAAGTTAGTACATCAACTTCCCGGGGTCGTAACTTTTGCATACGATCTCCGTTTTAGGTGTATGATAGCCCGTTGGAAAGGTATCATTGAGGAGATTAATTTTAGGCACAATATTGAAGGAAATTAGATATTGCATACCTATTTTCCCAAAAAACATCGTATAGGGCCTCAAAATGGCCCCGTAAGTTAAAACCTGCTAAAAATAGTAAATTTCCAAAATTGTCAGAAAACTGTTTTGAGCCAGTTGGAAAAGGTGGGTGGCCACCGATATCCACATGGATCATATTATTTAATGATTCATACATTTCATAATCCATCTTCATGTTTGCAATGCAAGGCATGAGATGATCTCTTAATGAGTAGATAATTATCTTCCTTGCTTTGACGTCTTCCTCCTTCCTTTCTCTTCATCAATAGTTGTCTCTGGTAAAGATTTGTGTATTGTCCACAATATATCTTCCTCTTCAAGAGTGATCTGAAGTCTTGACTTCCAGAAGCTGAAGTTGCTTGATCCATCAAGCCTATCTTCCACCAAGGTTCAGTTCTTCATATTTTCAGATTCTTCACAAATCCTTGCCAACTGGGATAACAAACCTAACGGCTAGGATAGGCTAGCAAACTTAGGTTTTTTTGGGCTTATGACTGCCAACAATAAGCCTTGAAGATCAGAAGAATACTGATGAGTTGAAAATCTCCTTCAATGAGTTGCAGAAACCCTTAAGACTGTAATTTCTGCAGAAAATTGCGAAACCCTAGGGTAAAAAATCCAAAACGTTCGGAAATGAAATCTAAAGCTTACTGGAGGTGCGCCGAAGGAGGCCGTACACTCCTGTAAAATTTTTAGCCCCAATGTCTAAGTTTAAGGTGATGAAGTGGCCAAACAAGAGAGGGTCGTACGAATTTACGGAAACCCTAAGAGGGCCGTACGGTTCTACAGAAGAGGACAATTTGCTTTTGAATGCTTGTGCAATGGGTTCTTCAAGACTTAAGATCTGATACCATGTTGAATTTTCACTAGGCTAGGCTCAAGCATGAAGTTTATTTCAATTTAGCATTTACTTGAACCATAGACAAATGCAGCTACACCATTAACAATTTACTGCAATAACCAAGATCACAAGAACAAATACCATGCACAAGAACACAATAAATATCTTAGGAAATCCTTCTCAACAAGGGAATAAAAACCAACCAATCCTTTGCTATATTCTCAAGAGAAAGACCTCCCACATCATATAACTAGCACACAAAAGGGTTCTCTCCAAAAATAAGAAGTCTAATGCCCAAGAGAGGTGCGCACTTCATCCCTAGAACTTGTACTTGATGAAATTTCCAAAATCACATGTGTGTTATGTTTCCTCAATGAGGAAATCACCTTTTTTTATTCTATACTGGACACATAAAAAATGGTTTCTATTGGCACAACAGGGCCGACCTTAATAAATCAGAATATAATTAATGATTACCATATTAATTATCTTTTACATTAATTATCTTTCACTTTATGGTGGGGCCGACCTGTATCCTTTACATCACAATTATGGTTACATTTAAATCTAACTCTTAGAAAATATAACAAGGGATCTCACACACCCACTAGGGGTGCATCCACCTGTGCTAAGCCACATGGACGTCCAACTCAACATATCTCTATCTCACTAAGTCTCACAGGAGAATCATCTAGACACACACTCACTAGTGCTAAGCCAATAGGATCATGTCCGCCTATGCTCGGCCATAGAGACGTCCTACTCAAGAGGTCTCTATCTCACTGAGTCTCACAAGAGAATCATTTGGAGTATTACATCGTCTCAACTCTCTACATAGAGGAGAACAGTAAACCCATTAGATAGGATCCTTCACCCCTCACAGGGGTACACATCATTTCATCTCAAATGACACACCCATCTCATGGGCATATTTCCTACACAGGGGCACACAACATTCCATATCTATCTCAGAGAGGAACGACACACCCATCTCATGGGCATATTCCCTACACAGGGGCACACGACGTTCCATATCCATCTCAAAGAGGAACAACACACCCATCTCATGGGCACACCCAACTCATGGGCTCTCTCACAGGTCGACTCACTTAGTCTGTGTCTTGGAGTATGTCTCACACAATAGTAATCATCAATAGTGCCAATGTTGATGATGCTCCAGCCTTCGTGCTGTGATGTTGCTATTATTGATGTTGTATCAACTTTGTGCTTTTATTGATGATGATGATGTATTGATGTTATACTAATCCATGTTGATGCATATGATGATGATTACATTTCGGCTCCTTGTTGAGAATGATGACATTGATGATGAAAACATTTGTTAGGGTCCTAACCTGCACATAGGTAAAGAAATATATTCGGATGTAATAAAGGTCAATATTAATAAGGCCTTTCAATAAAATAGAATAAGGCAGATGTAAGAATACCTAATAGAAGCTTCTGCTTCTAGAAGGATCTTCCTTTAGATGCTTCTCTTGATAGACATATGTAGTATAAATAAGGGTCGAGGGTATGAAAACCCTAGCTTGGAGATTATTGTAATAGAGCGCTGCTTGACTGGAGGTTGCCCCCTCGAAGAGGCCCGTGAACATTTCTTTCTGAATCAAAGTGCTATTTCTGTTGTTGTTCTTATATCATTTCTGTGTTATTGTGGAGATTATGCTGGTTATATTACTGTTATTCTGCCATTTCTATCATTTTATTTATGTTCTGCATACTTTTTATATCTGGTATATTACAAGTGGTATCAGAGCACTTTCCTTGGCAGAAATTGTGGGAATTTTTTTTCAGGGTAGAGACGTATTCTGACGTCTTTAAGCCACAAAGATCTGTCGTTATGCACATAAACCCGCGGTTGAGGGATTCATACACACAAGAAATACAAGTGGTTCTTAAGCGCACATCTGTTGGCCACCCTTGTAACCCCTGTTGGTACCCCTTTGAGTGGTAGCGCATCAGACAACACCCATGTACGGATCGACCTAGATTTCCTGAAGCCCTCTTTAGATAAACCGATCGGTTGCCTGACTGCTATAGTGCCACCGAGAACAACACTCGGGAAGATACTCTCTAGTACCTGGGTAGTCGAGTAGTACGGATAAGGGTATGGTCTATCCTCCTTAGTTAGTGCCCTGAGATATTGGGCCGAGTACTATTGTTGGACCCTGCATGTATATCAGAGAACTATAACACAGGGTAAACCCTTGTCTGTAGAACCCTTGAATACCTAACCCTTGGGGGACAAAAACATAAAAAAATTAAAACAAACAAGATCTGTTGCCGCACAACTGTGTTTGGGTTGTCAAATCACTACACTTATCTTACTGTTTAATCATTTGGGGATTTCATCGCTGCAGTATTCTTCAGACCAGAGTATAACTCCACAGGTGTAAAAAAAAAGAAGATAGTCTGGAAAAATTTTCACCATTATTTGAGACCTATTCCATTGGATTCATCTCTTTGCCCTTATCACATTCATCCATATCATTTTCAAATTTTTTTTTGATCCCACCCGCCTCTTTTCAGTTCACCCATCCTCATGGCCCATACCTGTATCCAAGACCTGGAAGCTCGCTTCAACACCTTGCAATCTGGTCTCCTCGAGACCCAAAAAGAAGTAAAACAACTCAGTGCCAATGTTGTCTCCATCGATACAACCATCCATACAACCATAAATACAACCATGCAGTCCTCAGTGGAGGAAGTCAAACAAGAACTGACCACCCAGCTTGAATCTGTCTTTGCATCACTCTGCACCAAACTGAAGATCCCTACAGATGACCCTTTCTCCGATGCACCTCCAAAGACTGAAGGTGAACATTCCTCCCATTCCCATACCTTTCAGCACCATCACTTTCAACGTGACCTACGCCTTCCGCGGGTGGATGTGACCAAATTTTATGGCTCGGACCCCACTGGTTGGGTAACCCAGATGGAACATTATTTCTCTTTATAAAAAATTACAGATGACTTGGCCAAACTCTGGTATGGTGTTCTCCATCTAGATCAAGAACGTTGGCAATGGTGGCAATGGAGAAAAACTTCCCGTCAAGGGTATATTGCTTGGACCCAATTTGTGACTGAGATTTATGAATGCTTTGACACTGAAACCAACCATTTGGTCCATTTGAAAAAGTTGAAACAATCACTGGCGGATGCACTGTCTCGAAAATATGAAGAAGGATCCTATTTTTCTCTTTCCTTCATTGTACCAGATTGGCTCTAAGATGTTCACCAGGAATGGCTACAAGATCCCAAAAGTTCGCATCTTATCCAGCAATTGCAGACCAATGCTCCAGCTCCCCCAGGGTACTCTTGGCTCTAGGATGAGCTTCGATACAAAGTCCATTTGTATTTAAGTAAACAATCAAATCTTAAATCCACGATACTTTCTGAGCTTCATGCTACACCAACAAAGGGGCACTCTCGGTTCACCAAAACCTATGACAGGGTCAAATGTTCTTTTTTCTGGGATGGTATGAAACAAGACATCCGTAATTTTGTCGCTGAATGTGATGTGTGTCAATGCAACAAGGGAGAAATAGTCAAATCTCCAGGCACACTACAACCGCTTCTGACTCCACATGCTATTTGGAAGGATATCTCTATGGACTTTATTACTGGCTTACCCAAATCGGGAAATAAATCAGTCATAATGGTGGTTGTGGATCGCCTTTCCAAGTATGCTCATTTATGCGCTCTTCAACACCCATTTACTGTATCCATGGTGGCTCAAATTTTCATGGACCACGTCTTCAAGATTCATGGCATGCCACACTCTATTGTTTCTGATTGTGAGCCAACTTTCACAAGCAATTTTTGGCAAGAACTGTTCAAGCTACAGGGCACCCAATTGCATCTCATCACAACTTATCATCCCCAGAATGATGGTCAAACGGAAGTTGTCAACAAATGTTTGGAAACATATCTGAGGTGTTTTTCCTATGAAAAGAAAAATCAGTGGGATCAATGGTTACCCCTAGTTGAATGGTGGTACAACACTTCCTAGCATACAACTACACACATGACTCCTTTTGAAGCGGTATATGGACAGAAGCCACCTTCAGTTCTCTCATACTTACCGGGTACCTCAAAGGTCCAGGCGGTTGACCAAACACTTACAGTTTGAGAGGATATTCTCCATACCCTCAAAGAGAACTTGGTAATGACACATAATCGCATGAAGCAACAAGCAGATCAAGGTCGCTCTGAATGTCAATTTGCAGAAGGGGATCATGTGTTTCTGCGACTGCAACCATACAAGAAAACTTCCCTCAAGGCCGAGCATTGTCAGAAGCTAGTGCCCAAATTTTATGGTCCTTATACAGTTCTCAAGCCTGTGGGACAAGTCGCCTATCAGTTAGCTCTGCCTAGTCATTTGAAGCTACATCCTGTTTTTCATGTTTCATTCTTAAAGAAGGTGATTGGGACTGGGTGCCAAATTCAAACCAACCTTCCTGAGTTAGCTGAAGAAGGATCCATTTGGCTACATCCAAAAGCAGTTTTGGACCAGCGTGAGCGTCACCTACGTCAGAGAACCATCAAGGAAGTGCTAGTCAAGTGGAAGATACACCTCCAACAGATTCCACTTGGGAACCAGCTACCATTCTGCAGCAGTTTCCACATCTCAAGCCTTGAGGAAAAGGCTGTTTTTAAGGGGGCAGACATGTTAGGGTCCTAACCCACACATAGGTTGAGCAATATATTCAGATGTAAAAAAGGTCAATATTAATAAGGCCTTTCAATAAATAGAATAAGGCGGATGTAAGAAGACCTAATAGAAGCCTCCGCTTCTAGAAGGATCTTCCTCTAGATGCTTCTCTTGATAGACATATGTAGTATAAATAAGGGTCGAGGGTATGAAAACCATAGCTTGGAGATTATTGTAATAGAGCGCTGCTCGACTAGAGGTTTCCCCCTCAAAGAGGCCCATGAACATTGCTTTCTGAATCAAAGTGCTATTTCTGTTGTTGTTCTTATATCATTTCTGTGTTATTGTGGAGATTATGCTGGTTATATTGTTGTTATTCTGCCATTTCTATCATTTTATTTATGTTCTGCATACTTTTTATATCTGGTATATTACAAAAACTTCCAATGATTTATAGATATGCCATTCAGTGTTCCAGATGTTGTTGATGTTGCTTCCCTCTCTCTCTCCTGATGATGTTATAGAATACCCTTCTTGTTAAGGGGGAGTGTTGACATATTGTAACAACAAAGAGTATTCTATTTATTGTTGAGTTATTATTTATTAGATCAATCCCCTTTTGTGGATTGACCATGTCGGGCATTGTAATTGACCAAATCCCCTTTTGTGGATTGATCAAACCCTTAATATAATATGCAAATTGACAAGTCGCCCCCCCAGGATAATTAAAGTGATTTTAACCACTAAGAAGACAAGTTGGCCCTGCCTAGTGAAGAGACAGCTTACCAACACCTACCAGTTTGCATAAATAAAGGAAGCCAATGCCTCATTATCTCACTCACTCATTCACTCATCCAGTGCACAAGTTTGGTAGCTGTAGTTGGGAGAAGAAGGAAGAGAGAGGCACATTGATCAGTGTTGGATATTCTCTAGTGTTTTGGTTTATTGTCTTGGCATTGTATTGGCTATCTATAGTAAGGAAGTTTTCGTTGTGTTTTCTCCCCCATGAGGGTTTCCTAGGATAAATGTTGTGTATATTGTGATTGTGTTTCTCTCAGTGATCCTATCTATGCTATGGTTATCTAGTAAATTTAAAACAAACCTAATAATAGCTTAAACCTTAACAACTGGTTCATGGTAAGACATGGTATGGTGTAAGCCTATGGGTGATGAGCTCCAAAATTTCATTCACTTAGTAAGAATTCACTTTCCTTGGCCTAAGCATGCAAAAATTTAAATATCAACACATATCTTTGGAGGAACATGAAATATTTTGGGTTTAATTTCCAAAGTTGTTGCTTGAATGACTCAACATATTCATAGAACTGTTGCATTCGGTCTGGTGCTTAGAGCAATTTATTTAGTGGATAACATCAAAACTATTAGAGGTGGAGCAATATGATTCATGAGACCACTCGTGCAATGGTTCTTTGGATTCAAGGTGTATGGAAATGCGTTATTCTAGAGTTTATTTCTAAATATTCGCTATGTTTTACAAAAGCACAAGAGTATTTCAAGAAAGGTATTGATGAACGTTGATTGCAGAAATTCTGGTGTGGATCAATATGTTCATGGTGGAAAAGAGGCTGTTGATTATCCCTAAAGAGATGGAATCTTAAGCTAGGTGCTCAAGCCTAGATGCAGGCTAAGAAAATTCTTGAATTGAATAGAGGCCTATAAGAATTTGGCACATGGTAAAAATAGAGCTTGATGTTTAGACCCACGAATCATGGCATGGTGAAGAGAGTAATGTTATAGGATGTGTTGTGGAAAGAATAAATGGAGAAATTTCATGCAAGAAGAGAACCCCTCATTCAAGGGTACACCACAATAATTATTCAAGAGGATGAAAAATTGAAGAAGATAAGGGATTTGGAGATCATAGGTGTGATCTCTAGAGATGCAATTTTAGAGGGTAGTTATTAGAGAAAACAACACTAGAAGGACAAGAAGGAAGTATGAAAGAACTTGATAATGGGAAAATTAAAACTCATGGAGGGACACAAGTGTGCTCAAATAGAGAGCATCGAGGTGCTAGAGATGAGGGTTTCCCTTAAAGAGATACTTGACTTGGGAAATCATATTGTGTAAGTAAATGAGGATGCACTATAAGCGATGGCATGTATGTTTATAGGAAACATGCTTTACCAAAGTGTGAATGCAAAAGTAAACCAACACGATGAAGATTCCAAATGAGACCACCCAACACCCCCTTGCACATCTCTATATCAAATAATTTTGAGTAGTAGTTGTATATGACATTAACAATAGCACTAGTGTAAGTGGAAGTAATGGTCAAGGAGAAAATGAGACATTTAAACCTGATCCATAAGGGTTTATTCTAATGTTAAATCCAAGCCCATGGATTATGGAGAATGCACAAGGAGACTCTACAACGTGCCTACCTTTATTTTTAAGTAAAGCATCTTATGCCTACCTTTATTGAGTAACATTGGCTCTTATGCAACAAAATGTGGAATGCACGGAGATATTCGAATGAGGTGAAAAAATTCTAATGAGGTGCATATAATTGAGTTCCAAACTACCTTACACATACTATTTCTTCAGTGGTATACAAAATATAAGCAACACATGCCTCTAGGGTTTGTGAGGACACTAGATGAGATATGCCAAGATTTTGTGAAGTAGTCTCAAAAACCTCAGTCGAAGCAACATATAATAGCTAAATTTAAGGGGATTAAGTACTATGCTATTGGAGAGAAGGTCTAGGAGTATGACCAATGCTTTAGGGATATGCTGAGTATACTAAACTACATAATCCAAGATGTAAAAACTAAGGAGTGATTCATTGTTGGGCTAGTACCTCATTGCATGAACACTTGATACACATAATGCCTTAGTGGTCTGCATAAGGCATTGGAGTTTGCAATGCATTTAGAGTTGGATGGAGGGCTTGGTGATGCTTTTCTTCTACGAGTGGCCACAAGAATGAACCATTTATAGAATTATTGTGTTGCACTATCAAAGTAGATCTAGGAAATGGAAAAAATAAAGAGAGGTGTTTGAGACAATGTTTGGTGTACCATATGAAAAGAACAAGACCATTTATGGAATAACTGTTCCTTGTTGTTGCATTGTAATGTGGTTTCTCCTAGAGTACTTAGTGCTATTCCCTACTGTAAAAGTACAACAATGATTTGAGTATGGTATGATTTGATATCTATGTCTTTAGCACATACCATTGATAATTTCCATGCTTTATAAACCTTAGATGAATGCTTCAAGAAGAACATATTTGTCGCAAAGAATCATAGTATAGGGGGGGGGGGGGNAGCAATGATAATTGGTGTGGGCGATAGGTGTAGGTAGGATGGTAATTGGGACCTCCACAATGTTACAATTGCATGAGATAGAGCACATTTTGTGGAATTGTTTGATTCCTTCTCAGAAAAGGTGTGGAAAAACATTGAAGATTGCCACGTCCAATTGATGTCATGTTCCTTTCCATGGATTATCCAACCAAGGAACAATGATGTGACCTAGTTTCACAAATTCTTAATATAAATTTGAAACCTGTAATAATCCAACACCATTCGAATGCATGAATGTATGCAACTAAATAAAAGAAACATAATATACATTCATAAAGTCATTGAAAGCAATGACATTCCATACCCATTTCACAAATACATATAAATAAAATAAAATTGTATATTATATAAACAAAAGTACAATTCTTGTCTTTCAACTAAAGAAAATCTTAGTAATTCACTGTGTATGGACAATTTTCCACCCAAATGTACACATCTAGTGCATATGCCACCTATTGCTGCTTAATTTTCACCTCGGGTTAGCATGGAGAAATCTTAATCCATTGGGTGCAACCTTGGGGGAAAGTTTCAAGTTGAGATACTGTCACCTCTACTCTCAATTTCTCCATCTAGGCCAACTCCTAGAGAAGCCAAGGGGGGTAGTCCCTAAGAAAATAATCTAAGGATTTTAATCTAAGAATGATAAAAGCAACTTCTAGGAGTTAATATAATGAAACAAGATTTATAACAACAACATATGACTCAAATATAATTAAAGGATACACCCTGTCAATACATGGAAAGAGTCATTCACATTTATAACATACTCCAAATATAGATGATTTGAATAGTAAATTCTTTGAAGTAAGATAATCCAATCAGATAGATGAAAGTAAAGACCAATGCAGGAAAATTAAATGTGATGTTTTGAATATGTCGCATTTATTTTATCTTGAGTATTTTATTATTTGTGGAAGAACAATATATTAGTCTGGGATAAAAGTGAAGTGGGGATTAAAGTCGGGGTCCCCACTCTTTGTGTTCAAAAGTGTTTATGTGGCCTATCTTTCTTGTTAATCTTGGGTTCTTATAGACTTTCCTACTGGGTGTGTCGTAGGTCCAACGGGGAGAGAACCTGGATCTCAAAGTTTCCCCCTAATTTAACACACTCCACCCAGGGTAGAGGTCTTAGACATTAGCACAATAAGATATATTTTCCTAATTAAAATTAGCATGTGTCAACTACTCCCTTTATGACCCCCAATGGCCACTCTGCGTAGTCACAATGGGAAGAGAATACTAGGGTTTAGATCCAACTGGTTTATTTCCATTATATAACAAAAAGGAAACTAAGCTAGAACTTAAAAATACAACTACTCTAAATTGTGGTTTATTTTATTAGTAAGTTAGGTGATGTGAGTTCTTTTTATCTTTTTTAGGAGTTAGAAAAACTTAAGCAAACATATGAAAGTAATCATAGCAAGAGAAAATACACTGACATCGGTCCCCCTACGGAGACAAGGCAAGGCATTGTGTAGCCTATGCCGGTTTATTGAAATGATTACAACTCTTCTTTTTTGTGTGAATGCACTTTGATCCTTTATGGTTCAAGATCAATGGCGTACAAGTTTTCAACAAGTTTTCTCAAGGCAAGAAGGTGCCTAACTGCTTCAAGGGTCTCTGAGTAAGGTTAAATCTTCAAAATTTCGCCAGAATCTCCCCTTGTACTTGTTACTTATGCGTAAAAAAAATAAACAATTAGTCCTACAAGATGCCCAAAACACTTCCAAAGTGTTTTGGAACACCCCTAACAAATTGGAAAAAATCTAAGTAAAAATTTGGCAAACCAACAGAAAAAGAACTAAGGAGAGGAAGCTAAAAAGATAACCCCCTTAGGATCTTGCTTTGCTGATATAAAATCAGGAAAACAATGACACTTACAAATTGCCAAATATTCAGTTAATGACCCAGTAAAATTGCATAGCTTCTAACCTACTGATTTACTTTGAAATACTAGTTAAAAGAAAGAAAATTTGAAGTAGATCTAGCTAAAAATGAATTCATTTTATAATAATAATGTAGATCTAAATCTTACTTATGCATGCAAGCTATTTAACTTCAAATTTGAATTTGAAATACCCAAAAAAAAACTATTACATGCAAGAAAGGTAACCAAGAGAAAGATTTTATAAGAAATTATGAGAAGGAGAGAAGAAGAATGCTTGTTGTATTTGAATGTCTTGGGAAATGGAATATTCGTTAGAGGAAAGCAGAGGGAAAATGATATTCTCAAAGCTCTTTGAAGATGGGAGGAAGCTCACTCGCTTTAACCTATCCTTCAAATGATGTAAAGCTGCAATGCTAAAACAAATTTTGCAACAAAAGAGTTAAAAGCATGGTGTTTCATATATTAGAAAGACATGAAGAGAATGAAATTAAGCTAAATAAACATGCATATCACAAGTATCTAACATACATAAAATAATAGAAATATCAAGCAAAATTATCTTTTCTATTCCTATCCTACAAGGAGATAGCTCCAAACATAGGCCAATAATAACAATTTACAATGAAAAAGAAGCTAAATACAAGATACCTCATACACCATTGATCACCATGAATCCACACATGAGAGCTCTACACCACAATATCCTCCAAAGACTTTTTATGCCAATAGAAGATAGATCGATTACAATGTATCACAAGCAGACTCTTAGCAAAATCCCAACTAACTGACAAGAGGTAGGTCGCCTCTATTAAATAGCCAAGTGAGTGGTTAGGGTTTCCTATATGAGAAGGCGAGTCATCCTTGAGTGAACGATGACTTGTGAAAGCAAAAAGACGGGAAAGGTTTAGGTAGATGGTGAGTGGTAAAAGAAAAAAAGACGAGTTAAGTGTTGAGATTCAACAAGAAGATCCTAGTGAAAATTATGCACCTACACTAGGAAGGAGCCTCATGCTATTTTTAAGTGGAAGTCTATTTTTAGATGATGAGCAAATTCTATTTATAGATGACGTGTATTTATAGATGGTGAGGGAATTCTATTTATATATGTATTTCGACTATTATTATCCCTTAATAATAGTTGGACAATAAATATTAATCTATTCTCAATGAGCACTTGGAAATAGTTAACTGAAGTGGAAAATCAGTTAGCTATAGGAAATTCGAGTTCAAAGGTTGATTGGTGGGACATGCAAGTCGAATTAGTTGCAACTGAGTGATTCAAAGTTGTAACAGAGTTGGATGCGTAGTTATGTGAGTTATAAAGTAGTTTAACTCAGTTAAGTGAGTTAAGCTCAGTTGTACTAGTTGTAACTTAACTTACACTAGTGAGTGATCAATGAATTAATTATTAATTAATTCACAATCAATGTTCTCACATGCAACTAAAGATTTACCACTGTTAACTACATGCATGTTAGATCCAACAGAGACCCAGTTGAGATAATAGGTGGAAGGGACAATTTGACTATCAATTGTGAAATTAGTGAGTGCACTCATGCAACCACACACACAATGGATGTTCCCATGAGGATTGCCCAACCTAGGCAAGAGGGATTCATTTATTGCATGGATTTTCCATTAGCAGGGATTGCGCAGAGGAGGCAGGCTGTCTGAAAGTAGTAAATTGGCACATGAATTTGTCAATTTTCGTATGACAGTGTGAGACGATTGTATATTGTACTGAGAGCTCTTGGATTAGAGTTTTGTATGAGATTGTTTCATGATCCATGATATATACATAATATATGATAGTGGGGTTTTTAGCTTTATGCTTTCCCGGTAAAACATCTGTGTTATGTGTGATTGATCTTTCTTCTTGATATTGCAATTGGAGATCGTGTTTTAAATTCCGCAAGAATCTTTGTAGAAGTGATTCTATATTTAACAGTGGCATATAATTGCTAGATCATGAGAATCCAGGGAATACATAATTTGTATTAAAATTTCTACATGGTATTAGAGCACAGGAAATTGCAGAAGTTGAGTTTGTGATTGGATAGAATTCAAATTTCCAGAAAGACTTTCTTGGTGCTATAGCTGATTCAAGATCGAAATGGATTTCAATGGCTCGAGGTTAGAGTATGCACTCGAGGGCAACTCAAAATACATTGCTTGTAAGGACAGGATGGAGGCAGTACTTGAAGACAATGGCTTGAAGGAATTCATTGACAAAGATGTTCCTAAGCCAGATGCTGCAAATCTTGATGCATGGAAAAATAAAGTGGCAAAGGTGAGAAGGATACTGTTGGAGGGAGTACGAGACCATATTGTCTCAAACCTCCATGGGAAAGCCACACCATATGCAATGTGGAAGACTTTGAAAGATCTATTCCAAAACAACAACGACCATAGGAAATTGGCGCTCAAAGATAAACTCAGGAAGATCAAGATGGAGAAGGGAGACTCCATTCCAAAATATCTCACGAAGTTTGTCCAATGTCGGGATGAGATGGGGAGTGTGGGAATAAATATTGCTTATGATTATTTGGTGAGCTTGGATCTCTTAGGACTTCCCCAAAATTGGCACAGTTATCAAGACTCTATCATTGGAAGGGAAAAATTGTGAGATTGGGAACGACTATGGTCGAATTTGGTGCAGGAGGATTTCAGGTGGAACACTAGAGATGGCTCTTCATCAAAGCATGACACTGAAGAGGATTGTGCTTTGGCTTCCAAGGAAAGGAAAGGGAAGGGGAAGAAATTCCATTCAAAATCCGAGTCTAAAGGCAAGAAGCTGGATTTGTCCAAAGTGAAGTGTTTTCATTGTCACGAACATGGGAATCTCGCTACTAACTGTCCACAGAAGAAGAAGAACAAGAAGGCTGCTGGAGCTGCAGCTGGTGAGGCCCTTGCCTCGCAATTTGAACTTGAATTCTCCTTGATTGCATGGATGACATCAAGTGCATTGGGATAGGATGTGGTATTTGGATAGTGGCACTTCCTTCCACATGACGGGAGATAAGGAGATTTTCAGTGACTTGGAGGAGAAAGTTCTCAAAATGCATATAGAGATGGGCGACGATGGACATTACAGTGCGACTAGAATTGGTACCATTAACTTTAAGAGGGAGTCAGGTAAACCATTTCAATTGAAATATGTTATGCATGTTCCAGGTCTGAAGAAAAACTTGGTCTCAGTCGCAATGTTGGAGGACAAAGGCTATGATGTTGTTTTCATCAATGGAAAAGCCTTCCTGCAACACAAAACAACGGGTCAAGTCAAGAAGATAGGGATTCAAGTTAAGAATCTCTACAAGCTGGAGGTAGATGGATACACTGCCATGATGGGTAAGGCATAAAAAGTTGTGAGCCAGGATGCGGGAGAATTATGTCACAGGCGATTGGGCCATCTTCATCATGGAGCCTTGAAAATCATGCAACAAATATCTACTGGAATTCTAATGGGAACACTTGCTCAGTTAGATCAGTGCAAGGGTTGCACCATGGGGAAGTATGTAAAGTCCACCCTTCATGAAAAGGAGAACCGTGCTTCGCTGATCTTGGAGAGAATTCACACATACGTGTGTGGACCATTTTCGGTTGCTTCAACAACAAACATAAGTATTATGTTATTTTTGTTGATTACTTTTCTCATAAATGCTGGATCTTCTTCATGCAGAAGAAGGATCAAACATTCTCAAAGTTCTATGAGTTTAAAGAATTGGTGGAGAAAGAGTCGGGGAAGCAAGTGAAGGCTCTGAGGAGCGATAATGGTGGAGAATATATCTCTAGCGATTTCAAATACTTCTGCAACAAAGAAGGAATTCGAAGAGAACTCATAGCTCCTCATAACCCACAACAAAATGGGGTTGTAGAGAGGAAGAACAGAACAATCGTGGGTGCAACATGAGCGATGTTACATGATCAGGGCCTACCGATGCATTTGTGGGCGAAAGCATGCAACACTGCATTTTATGTGAAAAGCCATTGTCCTCACAGAGTACTTGGCATGAGCATACTTGAAGAAGCCTTCACTGGTAAGAAACCTGATGTTTCTCATTTTAAGATTTGTGACTCATCTGTTTATATGCATGTGACCAAGAACGCCAGGAAGAAGCTGGAGCCGACTGCTGAAGTTGGGATATTTGTGGGGTACATAGAAACACCCCATAATTATCGTGTGTATTTTCCTAACAGTAAGATGACTATTATGTGACGGGATATAAAATTTGATGAGGGGAAAGCCATGCGATTGTCGCTTGAGAGGAAGCTAGAATTGCATGCAGAGGAGGAACTGTTGGTTCCCAAAGATGAGTCTCAAGATGTGGATCAACCAAATGAGGAGGTTCATGGAGTGGATAAAGCCACTCATGCAGAGCCATCCATCAGAAATGGCCGAAAGTGCACCACATAAGTTGATAGATTGAGACTAGATGCTGCACAGAATGTAGGAGCCCCTACTTCACAGTGTAGATAGAGACAGTCTCTTGATCGATTTACTGGATACATGGATTTCATGAGAAAATGTATTGTGAGTGAACCATCTTCATTTCAGGAAGCAGTGTAGGATCCCACTTGGGTTGATGCAATGGTGGAGGAGTATGACTCCATTGTCAAAAACAATGCATGGGAAATTGTCCCAAAACCGGTTGACAAATCAGTGGTAGGTTCGAGATGGATATACAAGGGTAAGATTTTAATCATTGTTATTTATGTTGATGATTTAACACTGACTGGTGATGAGCAACTGATACACTCATGCAAGGAGAACCTTGCAAAGGATTTTGAGATGAAGGATATGGGCCTTCTTCATTAATTCCTTGGATTGGAAATATGGCAACGAGATGGTGAAATTTTTGTGTCACAAGGAAAGTATGCAAGGGAGATACTGGGTAAGTTTCACATGGATGGATGCAGACCCATGGATACTCCTCTTCCAGGAAACTAGAGGAAAGAGGATGCTACTTTTGGAGAGGTAGTGGATTCTACTATCTATCGACAGTTAGTGGGTTCGCTAATGTATCTAGTGAACATGAGACCGGACATTTGCTATCTGGTTAACCAACCGAGTCAAGCGATGGTTAAGCCTACCAAGATCTTTTGGAAGGCAGGTAAGCATGTCCTGAGATACCCGAGGGGCACATCCGAGTATGTCTTATGGTACAGACAAACGGATGAGGTGAATTTGCATGGCTTCACGGATGCAGATTGGGTGGGAAACCCAACAGACAGAAATAACACATCAGGGGGGATCTTTAGTATCAGATCTACAACTATTTCTTGGTACAACAGGAAGCAGAGATCCGTGGCACTCAGTTCAGTGGAAGTGGAATACATGGCAGCGAGTCAAGTTGCATGTGAGGCTATCTGGATGAGAAAGATCTTGGTTTTTTTGTTTAGTTCTCATTTAGATCTGACAATGATTCATTGTGATAATCAAAGTTGCATTAAACTCTCGATTAATATTGTGTTTCATGATAGATCTAATCATATAGATATCTGGTATCATCATATCAGAGATTGTGTGCAGTGGAAGATCATGTTGCTTCAGTACATTCCTACGAAAGATCAGGATGCAGAGATTTTGACGAAGGCGCTCACCAGGAGAAAATTCGAATACCATAGAGACAGGATCAGGGTGAAGGATAATCCCTTTTTTGTTGAGAGGGAGTGTTGAGATTCAACAAGAAGATCCTAGTGAAAATTATGCACCTACACTAGGAAGGAGCCTTAGGCTATTTTTAGGTGGAAGTATATTTTTAGATGATGAACAAATTCTATTTATAGATGATGTCTATTTATAGATGGTGATCTAATTCTATTTATATATGTATGTCGACTATTATTATCCCTTAATAATAGTTGGACAATAAATATTAATCTATTCTCAATGAGCACTTGGAAATAGTTAATTGAAGTGGAAAATCAATTAGCTATAGGAAATTCGAGTTCAAAGGTTGATTGGTGGGACATGCAAGTCGAATTAGTTGTAACTGAATGATTCAAAGTTGTAACAGAGTTGGATGTGTAGTTATGTGAGTTGTAAAGTAGTTTAACTCAGTTAAGTGAGTTAATCTAAGTTGTACTAGTTGTAACTGAACTTACACTAGTGAGAGATCAGTGAATTAATTATTAATTAATTCACAATCAGTGGTCTCACATGCAACTGAAGATTTACCACTGTTAATTACATGCATGTCAGATCCAGTGGAGACCCAGTTGAGATAACAGGTGAAAGGGACAATTTGACTATCAATTATGACATTAGTGAGTGCACTCATGCAACCACACACACAATGGATGTGCCCATGAGGATTGCACAACCTAGGTAAGAGGGATTCATTCACTGCAGGGATTTTCCATTAGTAGGGATTTCACAGAGGAGGCAGGCTGTCTGGAAGCAGTAAATTGGCACATGAATTTGTCAATTTTCGTATGACAGTGTGAGACGATTGTATATTGTACTGAGAGATCTTGGATTAGAGTTTTGTATGAGATTGTTTCATGATCCATGATATATACATAATATATGATAGTGGGTTTTTTTTCTTTATGCTTTCCTGGTAAAACATTTGTGTTATGTGTGATTGATCTTTCTTCTTGATATTGCAATTGGCGATCGTGTTTTAAATTTTGCAAGAATATTTGTAGAAGCGATTCTGTATTTAACAGTGGCATATAATTGTTAGATCAGGAGAATCCAGGAAATACATAATTTGTGTTAAAATTTCTACATTAAGCCGAGTGGTGAAAGAAAACGGTGGATGTTTCTTATTCCAGAAAAGCGTGTGAGTTTGGCTTATGTGACTTGCCTTAAGTGGAAATGGAAACAAATAGAAAAGTGCTTTAGTGGAAATGGAAACGATGGCTAGACTCAAGTCAAATCAAGAATAAGTGATTTCTCATTTTAGGAAAGATCCAACAACTCTCTTTAAGACTTAAGACAAAAGGAACATGTGGAAGACATGTTTCCTTATTTTAAGGAATTATGATTTTCCTTTTAATTGTCTTTTATTTGGCTAATTTCGAGAGAAATTATTTTTTCAATGATTAATAACCATTATTTTTCTCTCGAAAGGTGGTCTATGGGTAAAGTGGGTATTCCGAGATGGAAAATGAATACCCTTAAGGCATATGATGCCTCCTAGTACCATGTTTTAAAATTATTCATCAATTATAATTAAAATATCTCGTTTTGCAGGAAATTTTATATTATCCGAATACATTAAAAAAAACCTAAGGGGGACTTAACGTATTTCCGTGTGACTCAAAATTGATGACTAGTATGGTAATATACATTAGAAAATATTCTCATACATCACTTTAAGGCCCATAAACTAATACAAATACTCCAACTTTGGAGAAATGAGTGAAAAAACCCAACAATCATAAGCTTCTGTAAACAACTTATAATTGCTAGATAAAAAAAACACCCCAGAGTAGATGAATTGGAGAGTGGGTCTTAAGTGGCCAGTACCTTTGAAAAATTTCATCATACTAGGTCATCTATTACAATTCCCCGTCGGGTTATGTAAATACGAAAATTTGAAGAATGTACAAGGGACCACGAGGCCTAGCCGGACTTTTGAACTCCGAATTTGAACAATAGATTATTCATATTTGGCGGCTCAAATGCAAGTTTATCCATGTGAAAATTTGGGTGGTAAAACCGCCCTCAATCTCAATTATGATGCCTTCAAGGTGAAAGAAGCAAGCTACAAACACACAACTTGCTCAATCCAACCCAATCACTTTCAGTATTAGTGAATTTACTCACTATTGAGCACTCCAGGGAAATGATCTTGATATCATCGAGTGATGGAATTATCATCCATTCTCCTACACAACACAAGGAAGATATTTCCCTTCTCTTCTCACGAGAACCTCGAGAATTTTCACCCCTTTCAGTGCTCTTCAATGTGTTAGATTTTCCTTATTTACAGAGCATTAGAGTTACTAGTGTTATTTTACTTCATTACCATTAACATATATATCATGTACTAAGAAGTAGCAGCATAAACAAGAGACAAAAATAACATAAGAGATTTATCCTGGAAAAACCCCAAATGGGGAAAAAACCCAACAACCTTTCTTATATAGATTTCATTCACAAAGAAAGTCCAAACAGATAAACCCTAGCTCAACCAGAAATACCACCATAGCTGCAACAACAACACAATACCAAGATACTGCACTACTACCAAGAGTAGCACACAAGAGAGATATACCAAAAAGTCTGAACAAGAAGACACTGCACCACTGCAGCTGATGCATCACCTTCTCCAAACTTGTGCCTTTATTTTGGCTGGATGAGAGAGTGTGAAAGTGTGTACAAATGAGCTAAGGAACCCCCTTATTTATAGTCTTCTCATCCTTCTAGCTAGGAAAACTTCTCTTCTGGGAAGGTGTCTTTTCATTATTCTTTATTCTTCTAGGTCGAGTTCTCTTCTGGGGAATTCCAACATCTTTCCAATGGATATCTTTCTTATAGAATATTCTTTGCATTTGAGAAAGGTCATCTAGGAGGGAAAGTTCCTCTCACAGCTACCAAACATCAACACTCCGTCTTAGCTAGGGATGTATCATTCACAATGTCTTCATCTAGTAGTCCATTGGATATTATGCAATCAAATGGTAGAAAACATCTACCACAATGCCACCGACAACTTGAATCGTCTGTCGCAGTCTTTGAAATCAAGTAGCACACAACTACTCCCAATGTAAACTGGTAGTCTCCATGGAAATCAACTAGTAGCGCACAACTACTACAATGCCATCCAATAGAACACGACTGTGCTGATACATAGTAGTACATAAATATTATCTAGTGGTACACAACCACTCCAAGTAGCACACAAATACTATCCAAAGACACAATGTCTCTCTCCTACAATTAAATGGTAGCTACACAAGCTATCACCATGTAGTCCAACAGTCTCTATGATTATGCAACAATAAACTAGTAGCACACAAATACTATCATGCCATCAACCATAACCATAGTCTGCAACCTCCATGACTATGCATCAATCAACTAGTAGCACACAACTACTACAATTCCATCGACCATAGTCAAGATCCAAATGACTATGCAACAATCAACTAGTAGCACACAACTACTACAATGCCATCAACCGTAGTCATCCATATGACTATGCAACAATAGACTAGTAGCACACAAATAATAAAATGTGATCAACCATAGTCATACCTATGATTATGAAACAATCAACTAGTAGCACAAAACTACTACAATGCCATCAACCATAATCATAGTTGATGTATCTATAACTATGCAACAATCAACTAGTAGCACACATCTACTACAATGCCATCAACCATAGTTATAGTCTCATCCAATAGCACGAATCTACTTGCATAGTCCTCGCGACTATGAGTGTGATGTTTTCTTCTCTCAACAGGTTCGACAATACACTACCTCCTCAGTCACCTCACATGAATGATATAGGGAACCCTTGGCTAGAGGGATTAGCCAGAATGAGAAGAAACAACACACCTCCCTCTCAACGAGGGTGGACATTCTGCATCACGCCAAGCTTGTCTCTGGAGAACCTCGAGTATTTTTCACTCCTAGTCAAATAAACATGACTAATAGGAGAAAGACTGTGCCTAGGCCATTCATCACTAGAAAATTCAGCATGGCTAATCCTATGAGTGAATGTATCATTCTATCTTGGTCAAATCAGCATGACCAATCTAGGAGAATGTCTGCCCGATGCTACTCATTTGTCCATTGCCTTGGACAAAATATTGGTGAGAATGTCTGCAATATTATCATCTGTGGATGTGTATTGGAGCTTCACTACTCCCTTCCACATCATGTCTCAGATGAAGTCTTGAAAGAAACTTTCAAAGACACACTACTTCACATCTTGCAATAATGGATGCAATAATACTTTCCCTCTAATGTACTGAGTGCCATTGATGTCTTCTTCCTGCTCAACCATGAGATCACACTTGAGCCTAGACTGAAGCATCATCCATAAGTACTCTGTTAAGAACCAAATATCAATATAGCATAGAAAATCCTCAGAAATAGTACTCAACGCCTTGAAAAAGAGATAATTTTAGATAATAAGCCTCTTCAAGGGGGCAACCTCCTTTTACCCCACTTAAATGTTCAAGTACAAGATGATTCAAAATGAAAATGTCTCCTTGGTATATATAGGAGACTAGGAGG
>ML786538.1:474342-485745 GCA_009831015.1 Picea engelmannii | reverse complement strand
AATGGCCTAAAGCCGACATAAATAAAATAACATTACTAATCTAAATTAAAACTAATGGCCTAAAGCCGACATAAATAAAATAACATTACTAATCTAATATGCCCCAATTAAGGGGTAATGAGCCAATATTAGGGCTTAACATACTCTTTTGATCCACTGCACTCCCTTCCCATTCATAGTCTGTATATCCCTTCAACTTCACATATCCACCCGATACATATCTTAATCCATATCCAATTGTACCACGTAGGTACCTCAACATATTTTTTGCTGCCATCCAATGTACATGTCTAGGTTAAATCATGTACTGACTCAAGGAATTCACTACAGAGAATATGTATGTCCTGGTGTTAACCATGTACATCAAGGATCCAATCATCTATCTGTACATCATGGGATCCACCAAATCTAAAGATGAATCAATCGATAGCTTCCGACTCATCGTCATGGGTGTGGCCATGGATTTGCAGTCCATCATCCTGAATCTCTGCAGGATCTCAACAACATATTTTCCTTGGATGAAGAAAAACTCATCTGATCTCTGCCACACCTCCAATCCCAAGAAGTAATGCATCATACTTAGATCCTTCATCTTGAACTCTGAATCTATCTCCCTCTTGCACCCAAACATGAGATTCTCATCTTCCATAAAAAATAGGTCATCCACATATAAGATCAATGGGAAATCATTCCCAAGCTTATCAGGTAATTGTCTGATCTAGCATATCATGCCTTGGGTGTCTGTTTAGGCCCATACAAAGCCTTCTTCAATTTGTAGACATGATACTCCTTCTCATGTGTCTTATGTCTGTTCAATGTACACTTCTTCTGGCTGTTGGAGGAAGTGTCTCGTCATAATCTTATTCTCTTGCTGGGAGAATCTTCTGGCCACAAATAAAGATTTATACATTTCTATACTGCTATATGTAACATGCTTGATCTTGTAGATCAACTTGGAAGTCACCACTGACTTCCCTTATGGTCTCAAAATCAAGGAAAAAATCCATATCCTAGTTATTTTGACTGGCTTCCTCCTCTACCACTGTAGAAAAGTCTACAGAACCAAGGGAATCCTCCCATGAGATCTCTTATCTCCTAGAAGTATCTGAAGCTGCAATCTATCCTTCTCAACCCATGGCATATATTTTTCAGTCTTGGAATACGTCTCTCTCTTCCATATGAATATGAGGAGGAATAATTTATGAATGAAAGTCTCTAAGCCACTAACTCTCTCTGAGATTAGGCTTAATCTGAGTCTGGATGATCCCTTTGAGGCTGGTACTTGGTGGGGCCACCTGCGTCACCACTAGTGGAGTCATATGATCCTCCTCATGATATGGCTTATGAATGTCACATATCTATATCCCTCCTTTGCATCCTACAAAGTATCACAGGACCAAAATGGTCTCTTCCTGGTCTCTGTAATGATTCTCAGTAGGCCCTTCTGCCTCTACTAAATCTTCCCGATGATATGAAGAGTGATAAACTTAACTAGAGGGATTTGTATGTTCATCTTTGGAGCCTTCTTCTCCTTATAATTTCTCTCCATATGAGATACTATGTATCCATAAAAGTACCCTTCTTGTTAGAAGGTTTCGACTTCATCCTCATTCCTTCGTTACATGGATGTGTATGGTCGTGTACACATCTCTATGTCTAGATAGTATGATCCATGTCTTGGCTAGAGACCATCTAATCTGTTGTCTCCTACAACTATCATTATAGCTCCCTCTCAGAGCTATCACCCGTAACATGCCCAGAATAAGAGACAAGACCAACAACATTTCCATGGAGTTTACAAGATAACCTGCCTGGAACAAGGTTAGAAACCAAGATCATCTCCTAGAGGAGATCAATTTCATCTTGCAAGAAGGTGCATAATTATACTAAACCATGAGTATTTACTTAATGGTAGTCACACCAATAATATTCAAGTGCTAAACTAACAATAAAAATAATTTTTTTTTAAATATTGTTATTCTAACACTTACTTCAACTGCAGAAATATAAAATATCAAACATGATATGCAAATCTAGAGTTTATCTATTGATTTCCCACTTGAGTTGTCTTCTATAGTTTCTCCTACTCCACATTCATGTTCTTGGAAACACTACTAGTTAAAAGACATACTCTTCATCCTTTGACTTCTGCTCTTCAACATTTGCTTCATATGCATGGTGCTTCTTATTTCCCTTTTCATGTCTAAGAGGACATTGTGTGGCATAATCTACCATCTCCTTGTGATGCAGGAGCATCTCTCCACGTCAGCCAACCAACCAGCCAACCACGTCGAGCGTATGCATTCAAAGCAAAGAGAGAGGCGTAGCCTCATTTGAAATTTGAAATTGAATGTAATTAAATGTTTAGGCTGGTGAGCCATGGAAAACCGTGCTTTATGCAGACAGTAGATAGGATCAACTTTAATGCTAGATTGGATGAGATCTAGATCGAGGCGCTGGACTAGACAACCATTGAATGTAATTTATTAGAGTAGGTAGACCTGGAGGGAAGCGTTCGATGAGCCCCTCAGGTAAAAGATATTTTTGAGATCTCATTTTGAGTAGGTGGAGTTAGTCAAGTTTAGTTAGGATCTGCATGTAGAGCAGAGAAGAAAGAGCCAGAGAGAGCTCGAGAACACCTTTGTAAATTCAGGCATTTGCCAATTTAATATACAAAAGCAATTTTTCTTGCATATATGCCGTGTTATATGAATGTCTGTGGGTGTGTTCTTTCATGTGTGAATGTATGCTGTTATCATGCATTTTGCAGGAGTTTTTGATTTCCAGGATTGAAGGTCTTTGAGGCTTCACACCAGGAGGGTGTGACAGAACACTGCGGGTTTTGAGATCCGTGCACAGGGGTTTCACTTCTGAACACTGCGGGTTCAGACAAAGACGTGCTACGGCACATGAACTGGAATCATCAACTCAGGAGGAAGACCTTTGAGGTTGCTGAACACCTCAGGAAGCAAGGCTGTGTGGGAGAATACACAGTTGCAGACAGAATCTATGAGGAGTTCTGTAGAGCTCTTCCAGGTGGGCATTGAGCGTATGTGCTGAGGTGCATTTGAGGAAGGAACTCTGCTGAGAGTTCAAAGGAAACATAATCACTGAGGATTTGGAGAGATCTGCTAAGTGGGCATAGAGAAAGTGCAAGGAGTGCATGAAGGAAGACAAAACTGCTGAAATTTCTGTAGGAAGGATACTCCGCCAGGAGGGCGTCGAGGAAGTTTTCATATAGGCACGGAAGTGAACAGAACTCTTTGAGTTCCAGAGCTGGAGGAAGATTCCACTGAAGGATCTTCACTGGGTTGCTGAACACCCAGAAAGACTCAGCAAGCGGTTGCTGGAGAAAAAGGAAGCCAGGAAGGCGTATATATTCTCCACCTGTGGGAGAAGAAAGACAAAATCCCTTAGGGGTTTGAGTGTTCATAGGAATATCAGGAGGAACAATGTTGTATACGCGCAGCAAGGCTCAAGGCGAGGAGTTCGCAGAGAAGAAAGTGTAAAAAGGTTGAGGCCTTGAGGAAAATTGAAATTTTCTCCCAACTCTGGGAAGAACAAGTGCGTGAGCTCAAGAAAGCACAAAAGCCGTCAGATTGGTTGAAGGAAGGAATCTGGACCGTTGAGATCTTACGTCCAGGAGGAGATCAGGAGGAGCCTACAGAAGGAGGAGATCGACAGCCGTCGGATCTCACTTAGAGATCCCGTAAGTCGTTGGATCGAGAGGAGTTGTGCAGAGTTTAGCCTCTGAAGTAGGCGGGCAAGAAAGGAATGATATGAGCCGTCATATCTTGAGAAGGTACCCGTCAACCGTCAGATCAGACAGGAGCTGCAAGAGGTGTAGCCATTGAGATTTCATCCATCGTGAAATCGGGATTCTCGAGGACAAGGGAATTGAGACATTCCAAGTCTCGAAACACCAGAAAGATCAGGTCCGTCCGTTAGCGGAGACACGTGGTGGAAATCGAGTGAGAGTCGGGATATCAGCACTCGGGAAATCGATATTCCTGAGGTCGAAAGAACCGGGACATCACAAGTCTCAAAATCTCGACGAGGATATGGACCGTCCGTTGGCAGAGGACACATGGCGGAGATCGAACGTCCGTCAATACTTTGGTGCATCGAGAAATTGACATTCCCGTGGACAGGAGATCGGGGGAAATCCAAGTTGAAAACCCCGACATAATCTGAGCCATCTGTTCAGAGGGACAGGTGTCAGAAATCCGCATTGAGTCGGCATATTTGGCATCGGAGAATCGGAGTTCTCGAGGTCGAAGGAATTGGGACGTCAAAAGTCTCGAAATCCCGGAGAGATCGAGACCGTCCACCTGGAAGGACGCGTGGCAGCGATCGGCACAAACAGAGAAGCCATAGATTCGACATTTGGGTCATCGAGAAATCGGGGATCCCGGTGACCAGATGTTTATGCATTTTGGAATTGCGAACCGCAAAACCTCAATGAGTGGAGGCCAGATGTCAACACCTCATAAAGGGGGAAAAGCACCGTTGAGTGGGAGCCAACTGTCAGCAGATTAGAGAAGGGGAATAGCGCCACTGAGTGGGCCAGCTGTCAACACGACAGAGAATCGGGATTTGGATGATCGGGAATCTCGTAGGCATATGCATTTAGGCATTTGAAACCCCGAACCCCGACAAGGGGCAAGGTTGTGGTCACGGGGTAATGGTCATGTGGACCAGGAGGCTGAGCCAGGAGGGCTAGCTAAATATTTAAGCACGTCGGGAATCGGAGGATCGCGGATCCAGGGGGTGATTGCATCTTGACATCGTAAACCCTGAAACCCCGACACAAGGATAAGGTATAAGGCTGCGGTCTTATGAGTATGGTCGTATGGACCCAAAGGACTAGCCCAGGAGGACTAGCGGAGGTTGGAGCGCGTCAGGGATCGGAGGATCGTAGATCCAAAGGGAAAGTGCATTTTGGCATAGAAAAGCCCGAAACTCCGATAGGAACCTACGACTGCGGTCATATGAAGGCAGGTCACGTGGACCATCAACACAACTAAAAGGGGGTAAGGATAGGGCAGAGAGCTCATCGATGATCGGGAAATTGAGAGTACAGAAACTCTCGACAACAGGAAACTCGAAACCCCGAACCCCGATACTAAATTGGGGATAACCACGGTTACGTGCAGAGAGCCGTGGGGAATTGGAAAGGACCCATGGACTGGGTTAGATTTTTCTCAGGGATTCCCGAGGGAATCCAAGGAGCCGCTTTGGCTCAACAGAAAGGGGATTTGAACGATTCTGAGAGAAGGAGGTGCGTGCAGAGACCCTGCGGGGTATGTGCCTGGGCTGTAGCATCTCGCCTGCGTCAAGTGGTATCAGAGCGTGAATCTTGTCTGTATATTTCAGGTAGGAAGAGGCAGAGAAGAAAAGCACTCTGATACACACATCAAGTGGTATCAGAGCGAGAACTCTGTTTGTATACTTCAAGAAGAGAGGGGAAGACAGAGTTGCTGAGGACTCTGTAAGGATTGTTTGCAGGTAGGCAACGGTCTGGAAGACAGTCAGGGAGACTGTAGGAGGATGAGGCTGGGGGAACTCTTAGTGTAGAGTGACAACAACAGATTTTCCAGGAAGGTAAACAAAGACAACAACATGGCTACTGAAGGCCATAGATCTGCTGGAAGGAGAACCTCAGAGATATGGAGCCAAGAGGACAAGGATGAAGAGCTCGCATATATAAAGAGAGAAATAGCGAGGCTCGAATTGAAGATATGGCAGGATAAGAAGCCGAGATGGGTGTATGAATGGCCCATGAAGAAGCCAAAGATGAAGTGGCCAGTCAGGGAGCTGATGGTCATAAGACAATGCATGCTGTTGAAAGGGTGGTTGAGGTATGTTGAAAACCTCAAAGAACCAGCAGAAGAAGAGGTTCAGATATGTAAACCAGAGACTGGGAGAGGTTTCGATGATGATGAAGAATTTGAATGGGGATCAACTGAGGATCTCAAGAGCTGCCAGGAGGGCAGGGATGAAATTCCAGATTGCCAAGAAGGCAACGAGTTGAGATCAGATGAATATCTCATGGACTGTCATGGGGACAACCAGGAAATTTTGCATTGCCAGCTGGGAAATGATAAGAGAGCACTGAGGGATCTCGAAGACTGCCAGGAGGGCAGCGAAAGCATCTTGGACTGCTAGGTGGGCAGAGATGAGAATGTGGGACTAGTTGAAAGTCTCATGGACTCAGAGAAGAGTTCGATTCAGGAAGGAGTGCTGATGAAGATGGGATTGATTGATCTCATGATCTGCCAGGGAAGCAGCAGAGACATCCCATATTGCCATATGGGCAGGGATGAGCAGGAGGGTTTTGATTAGCCTGGGGAGCTGACAGAACAGGTGTATTCGGATCAACAGGTGCAGCTGACAGAAGAGGAGGAAGATCAGGATGATATTCTGATGATTGGGGGAATTGGAATATTTCTACCATTTGCCCAGGATGAGGCAGAAATTTGTGTTGCAGGTGCAACAATAGCAGAAGAAAAGTCGACTGAGACTGTCAAGGAGGAATTGGAGCAGGTTTTGGAAGATGCCCAAGAAGGAAAAAAGAGTGAGCATTCTGAGGAATGGATCAATGACTTTAGCCAAGAAGCTGAGGAAGCTGTAGCACTGGATCTAGCAACAAAGGAAGCCGAAGAGTGGGCAGGTAAAGTTATCACTCCATGGGAGATGGAGCTAGAGATGTTGGAGGATTGGTTGAACAATCCAAAGCTAGCAAGAGGATTGACAGAAGTTGAGCTGTCAGAGAAGGTGACTGAATAGCAAGTTAGTCAAAGGGAGACTGCAGAACAGAATTTTGCAGCAGAGTGGCAACTAGAGGCCACAGATGAAGATGAAAAAGATAGCATGGGAGGTCATGATGATCTGCCCAATTGCAGAAAATTTTTGCAGCTGAGGAGACTGCAATATCAGGGCCAGCCACTGGAGCAACTGGACCAAGTGATAGAAGATATGAGGAGGCCGATGGTAGAGTCAGCAGACACTGCCAGCGAGGAGAAGCTGGGCAGAGAAGAAGCAGTGCAACAACAACAAGATGGAGCGGATGAACAACTCCAAAGAATGATTTGGGATCCAGGAGGATTTCCAACCGCTTAGGTGGGAAGCGCATGAGCAGGAGCTCATGATTTTGCAGCTGAGGAGTTTGATGCAGGAGCATCTCTCCATGTCATCCAACCAACCAACCAACCACGTCGAGCTTATGCATTCAAAGAAAAGAGAGAGGCGCAACCTCATTTGAAATTTGAAATTGAATGTAATTAAATGTTTAGGCTGGTGAGCCATGGAATGCCATGCTTTATGCAGGTAGTAGATAGGATCGACTTTAATGCTAGATCGGCTGAGATCTAGATCCAGGCGCTGGACTAGACAACCATTGAATGTAATTTATTAGAGTAGGTAGACCTGGAGGGAAGCGTTCGATGAGCCCCTCAGGTAAAAGAGATTTTTGAGATCTCATTTTGAGTAGGTGGAGTTAGTCAAGTTGAGTTAGGATCTGCATGTAGAGCAGAGAAGAAAGAGCCAGAGAACACTTTTGTAAATTCAGGCATTTGCCAATTTAATATACAGAAGCAGTTTTTCCTGCATATATGCTGTGTTATATGAATGTCTGTGGGTGTGTTCTTTCATGTGTGAATGTATGCTATTATCATGCATTTTGCAGGAGTTTTTGATTTCCAGGGTTGAAGGTCTTTGAGGCTTCGCACCAGGAGGGTGTGACAGAACACTGCGGGTTCTGAGAGCCGTGCATAGGGGTTGCACTTCTGAACACTGCGGGTTCAGACAAAGACGTGTTGTGAAACAAGAAATGGAATCATCAACTCAGGAGGAAGACCTTTGAGGTTGCTGAACACCTCAGGAAGCAAGGTTGTGTGGGAGAAGACACAGTTGCAGGCAGAATCTCTGAGGAGTTATGTAGAGCTCTGCCAGGTGGGCATTGAGCGTATGTACTGAGGTGCATTTGAGGAAGGAACTCTGCTGAGAGTTCAAAGGAAATAGAATCACTGAGGATTCAGAGAGTTCTGACAAGTGGGCATAGAGCAAGTGCAAGGAGTGCACGAAGGAAGACAGAACCGCTGAAGGTTCTGTAAGAAGGATACTTTTCTAGGAGGACGTCGAGGAAGTTTTCATATAGGCACGGAAGTGAAGAGAACTCTTTGAGTTCCGGTGCTGGAGGAAGAGTCCACTGAAGGATCTTCACTGGGTTGCTGAACACCTAGAAAGACTCAACAAGAGGTTGCTGGAGCAAAAGGAAGCCAGGAAGGCGTCTATATTCTCCACCTGTGGGAGAAGAAAGACAAAATCCCTTAGGGGTCTGAGTGTTCATAGGAAGCTCAGGAGGAACAACGTTGTATACGCGCAATGAGGATCAAGGCGAGGAGTTCGCAGAGAAGAAAGTGTAAAAAGGTTGAGGCCTTGAGGAAAATTGAAATTTTCTCCCAAGTCTGGGAAGAACAAGTGCGTGAGCTCAGGAAAGCACAGTAGCCATCAGATTGGTTGAATGAAGGAATCTGGACCTTTGAGATATTACATCCAGGAGGATCTCAGGAGGAGCCTACAGAAGGAGGAGATCGACAGCCGTCGGATCTCACTTAGAGATCCCGTAAGTCATTGGATCGGGAGGAGTTGCGCAGAGTTTAGCCTCTGAAGTAGGCGCACATGAAAGGAATGATCTGAGCCGTCAGATCTTGAGAAGGTACTCGTCAGCCGTCATACCAGACATGAGCTGCAAGAGGCGTAGCCATCGGGATTTCATCCATCGTGAAATCAGGATTCTCGAGGACAAGGGAATCGAGACATTCCAAGTCTCGAAACACCGGAAAGATCAGGTCCGTCCGTTAGCGGAGACACGTGGCGGAAATAGAGTGAGAGTAGGGATATCGACACTCGGGAAATCAGGATTCCTGAGGTCGAAAGAACCGGGACATCACAAGTCTCGAAATCCCGATGAGGATATGGACCATCCGTTGGCAGAGGACACGTGGCGGAGATCGAACGTCCGTCAATACTTTGGCGCATCGGGAAATCGACATTCCCATGGACAAGAGATCGGGGGAAATCCAAGTTGAAAACCCTGACATAATCTGAGTCATCCGTTCAGAGGGACAGGTGTCAGAAATCTGCATTGAGTTGGCATATTCTGCATTGGAGAATCGGAGTTCTCGAGGTCGAAGGAATTGGTACGTCAAAAGTCTCGAAATCCCGGAGAGATCGGGACCATCCACATGGAAGGATGCGTGGCAGCGATCGGCACAAGCATAGAAGCCATAGATTCGACATTTGGGTCATCAGGAAATCGGGGATCCCGGTGACCAGATGTTTATGCATTTTGGAATTGCGAACCACGAAACCCCGATGAGTGGAGGCCAACTGTCAACACCTCAGAAAGGGGGAAAAGCACCGTTGAGTGGGAGCCAGCTGTCAGCAAATTAGAGAAGGGGAAGAGCGCCACTGAGTGGGAACACTGTCAGCACGACAGAGAGTTGGGATTTGGATGATCGGGAATCCCGTAGGCATATGCATTTAGGCATTTGAAACCCCGAACCCCGACGAGGGGCAAGGTTGTGGTCATGGGGTAATGGTCATGTGGACCAGGAGGCTGAGCCAGGAGGGCTAGCTAAAGATTTAAGTGCGTCGAGAATCAGAGGATTGCGGATCCAGGGGGTGATTGCATCTTGACATCGTAAACCCCAAAATCTCGACACAAGGATAAGGTATAAGGTTGCGGTCTTATGGAGTATGGTCGTATGGACCCAAAGGACTAGCCTAGGAGGACTAGCAGAGGTTGGAGTGCGTCGGGAATCGGAGGATCGCAGATCCAAAGAGCAAGTGCATTTTTGCATAGCAAAGCCTGAAACTCCGATAGGAACCTACGACTGTGGTCATATGAAGGCAGGTCACGTGGACCAGCAGCACAGCTAGAAGGGGCTAAGGATAGGGCAGAGAGCTCATCGGTGATCGGGAAATCGAGAGTACAAAAACTCTCGACAACAGGAAACTCGAAACCCCGAACCTCGATACTGAATTGGGGATAACCACGGTTATGTGCAGAGAGCCGTGGGGAATTGGAAAGGACCTGTGGACTGGGTTAGATTTTTCTCAGGGATTCCTGAGGGAATCCAAGGAGCCGCTTCAGCTCAGCAGAAAGGGGATTTGAACAATCTTGAGAGCAGGAGGTGCGTAAAGAGACCCTGCGGGGTATGTGCCTGGGCTGTAGCATCTCGCCTGCGTCACCTTGCAGTTGTATCATCTGATCCAATAACTCATTATCCTATATAATAAAAAATACTATGTGCTTCTACTCCATCCAATCTACTCTCATATAGGTTGACATTTTCGCAGGTAGAAACCCTAGATTTGAGATTTCAATTTTTTGATCTTTCACGGAACTGCAACCAGAGTGTTGAAGAGGGTGTGCTAAGGTAGGGAAAACTTATCTGTGGTGAAAATAGTCCCAACGCCCTGGAACTAGTTCTCAACAAACTTGACAAAGAAAATGCGTTGCAGTGGCAAGGTTACTGTAGCAAACGATCTTCCTTCTAGTTGTTAAACTGTTCTGAAGGTAACCAACTTTGATACTGTGTTAGGTTTTCCTTATTTACATAGAATTAGAGTTACCAGTGTTATTTACTTCATTATTATTAACACACACACACACACACACACACACACACACACACATACACACACACACACACACACACACACACACACACACACATCATGTACTGAGCAATAACATCATAAACAAGAGACAAAAAGAATATAATATATTTATCATGGGAAAACCCCAAATGGGGGAAAAACCCAAGAACCTTTCTTAGATAGATTCCATTCACAAAGCAAGTCCAAACATATAAACCCTAGCTCAACCATAAATACCACCACAGTTGCTACAACAACACAATACCAAGATAGTGCACGACCACCAAGAGTAACGCACACGAGAGAGATACTAGAAAGACTGAACAAGAAGAAATTGCACCACTGCACCACTGCAGCTGATGCGTGACCTTATCTAAACTTGCGCCTTGCTTTTGTATGGATGAGAGAGTGTGAGAGTGTGTACAAATGAGCTAATACATCCCCTTATTTATAGTTTTCATGTCCTTCTAGCTAGGCCGACTTCTCTTCTAGGAATGTGTCTTTTAATTATTCTTTATTCTTCTGGGTGTTGGGACTCAGAAATGTCGTATTTTCATCCACCTTTCCCTTCACTATTCCTTACATTTCATCACCCAATTAAACCTTCGTCATACCCTTTTCATAAATACATTTGGGTTTCACATCATTATTTTCCACTTTATTCATTTTAGTATTAAAAGTGAATTTATGATTAAATATTAGAAAATATACATGTTTTCATATATATCTCAATTA
>ML786538.1:396562-466683 GCA_009831015.1 Picea engelmannii | reverse complement strand
TGATTTCAGCAACATAGATTAGATTAGATTAGTTCTACTTCAGTCCTGCATATACAGTGCGTGTGCTTCGTCAGTCTACGTACCCCGGGTTGACAATTAAATAGTTGGGCAAGTACTATAACGACATATATTTCGCCTAACACTGGGCTGACTTCTCTTCTGGGGTATTTCAACATATTTCCAATGGATCTCTTGATTCTAGATTCTTCTCCACATTTGAGAAAGGTCAACTAGGAGGGAAAGATCCTCTCGCAGCTACCAAACATCAACACAATTTAGGAAAGAAGAATCCATTCTGTTGATTGCTTTACATGGATAAAATAAGTGATAAATTCCTTGGATCTAATACCTCCAATGAGTATAAATTAATAGGAAAATGGAAGGTTTCTTAAACAACCCATCCTCTATACTCTTTTACAACCCCTTCTCTTCCTAGTGGCCCGATATTTAACATAGCCTGATAGCCATCTAGGGGTAGGTTTTTGACTTCCTCAACCCTCAATTGTGATAGGGATTTAAACCTTATAGAATATTATTGAAATTACATACATGGCTATACCCATATGCATGATTAGTGGTGGTTGACGTGTCATCCTCTCGTACCATGGCGGTCAACATGGTAGGTCAACTTGCGAAATGCATAATTTTTTCACACGAGCTCTGATTGACGCACAATTTGCACTGTTGGAAAGGTCTCGTAGTGTAGAACATAGTCAAGGGGTGTGCATAACCTATGGACACAAGAATCCCCCAAAAATATGTTTAATACCTCAAAATGGCTCCAAAAGGTTCCAGACCCCAATTTTCCAAACTGGGACCTGCCACTAAATTGACCTTGCAAGATAATTCCTATAACTTTTTCGACTATGATAGGATCGAGATAGATGAAAAATAATATAATGATACAATCCAGACCATACCTCCCCATTTAAGTGTGATTTTTTTCCCCAAAATATTTACTAAATGAGGTAAGGAGATTTTCCCTATACCTTCTCCCTAGAGTACCACTTTTCTTTTCTCGAAAGTTGTCCTTTCAATCCAATCTTCCAAAGGTCATGCTGCCCTTGTCTTGTAGCTCTAGACAAGTTTCGCAAAACTGTGTCCTCTTCCAACTCTACCTGAGCATCTAGTGCTAAGTTCTCTATGGAAGGTAGGACCTTTTCCTTCTCTTGATCCAACATGGAAGGCTCATAGAGTTTGAGATTCTCCACATTCACTATTGAGTAAATGCGCATGTATGGGGGTAGACAGAGTCTGTAGGTGTTATCTCCCACCTTTTTCAATACCACAAAAGGACCATAATTCATATCATTTATCTTCTTACCAAGACCATGTAGCCTTTCCTTATTCACCTCTAACTATACTTTGTCTAGAAATCTAAATTTTATCTCTATTATTTGCTAGTCATGCCTAACCTTGTAATTTTCCGGTGACTTCTTTAGTGTCTCTTGTACTTGCAAATGGATCTACCTGGTCTTCTCAACATTTTTTTCTTCTTTTAATGCATCTCTTGTGAGGTCCTCCCTCACTCCTTCTTGCTGTTCATATACAACATCTAAGGGTGAAGGTGGGAAATACCCAAAGCAAGTTTCAAAAGGTGACTTACTAGTAGAAGTGTGGACTACTCTGTTATAAGAGTGATGTATATAAATCAAAATTTTCTCCCAGGTTTTCGGATGCTTCTGATTGTAACCTTCAAAATATGCACCAAATTCCTATTGACTACTTCTGTATGCCCATTTTTCTGTGAATGGAATGTTGTAGACCTCTTCAACTTAGTGTCAATATTCTCCCACAATGTAGTCCAAAATGCACTGATAAATATGGTATCCCTATCTGAGATGATTCTCCTTGGTATACCAAAGTGCACCCATAAATGATCAAAGAAAAAGTTTGTTGCGTCTTGTCCCTTGATGGTATTTTTACAAGGCATGAGAATTCACATTTTGATGAACATGTCAACTACTGCAAATAAATAGTCATGTCCCTTCAGTGTGGTTGGTAAACCTCCCACAAAATCCATGGAAATGATTTCCCAAGGTCAAGTGGGTACATGTAAGGGATTGTATAGACCTTGCTTCCTGTTACTGGTCTTGATAGTACAACAAATTATACACCCTCTAACATACCGTGCTACATCTTCTTGCATTCTGGGCAAGTAAACGTACCTTTGTAAATTGACAACTATCTTCCCAACACCAAAATGTCTTGCAACCTTGGAGGTGCAAGCCTCTCTGATAAGTTGCAGTCATTCACCTTTAAGGACATAGATCTTGTCAATCTTGTAGAGTAAACCATTTTGGAAATGATATTCAAACTTGTTGTCACCTACTTCTATATGATTTTTTCCTTGTAGTTGCCGAAACATTTCCTTGAAGTTATCATCTTTTGTGTATGCCTCTTTGTATGGGTAAAAATATCCATGTGCATTAGAGTTCCTAAAACTGTAATCTTGGACGTGGTTGGCCATGAAAGCATGTCTTCCAACTTATTTGTGATACCCTTCTTATACTTTATGACCAAATGAAATTGCTATAAAAACCCCATCCACTTGTAATGCCTGGTTTGTTGTAACTTACTCTGGGCCTGCAAATATTGTAGTGGCTGGTGATCTGTTTGGATGATGGTATCCTTTCCCATAAGATAATGCTTCAAATTTTTGACAGGTTATACCAAGGCATAGAGCTCGTTGTCATAGTTAGGGTATTTGAGAACCTCCCCATGAAATATTTCAGAATGATAACATACCGACCTTCCTTGCATCAAAACTGCTCCCATGGCATACCCACTTGCATTTGTTTATAGTTTGAAGGGCTTATGAAAGTTTGGTAGTGTGAGCACTAGTGCTTGACTGATCTTTCTTATATATATATATTTATAGTGATGATATAATGGTTTATAGCGCTACCAAAATCTGCCCCTGCCTCTGCTTGAAGTAGTGCCACTAGATCCATTGGTTCACTACATACCCAATAGGGTAGAATTAGGACTTGCTGAGGGTTTTGAAGTCCTCCCACCTAGTTATTGGAAGATCACCCTCCAAACTAAGTGTTTCCATATGGATTTCCCACCACATTAAAGCATGGCCCTCTAACTTCAATCTAGCAAATGAAATCTTCTGCTCTTCATTTATATGGTGAATGCTAAAATAAACTTCTAGTTATTGAAACCAATGATTTGGTTTTAATGCATCTATCTCTCCTTGGTATGTATTTATGTCCACTTTTGCTTCCATATTGAATAAGGACTTTGAAGGGTTCACAACATTGGAACTCAATTTGTCTTTCTCAGATTCTTTCCATGACTCCTTTCCTAAGTCTTCATGATCTTCCAATTTCCCCTCTGATATATTCTCTGGGTTCGAGCCTCCATCATCTCCAAATGGTCAGAGATTTATTTCTAGACCCACCATGAGGAGGTTCATATTGCGAATAATGTCATAAACTTGCACTTCGAACCACTGAAATCTCTCTTCTGTTGGATCTTGAGGGTTATTATGAACAAACTTGTCTACCGTGGCTAGGGTTTCTGTGACTTCTCTTTAAGACGATTTCTGGATTCCGCACCTTCCCACAAATATCCAAAAAGAAAAACCTTCTCTGATACCAATATGATCTGTAAACTGCCATGGATATTCCATTGGAATAGTTCGTCACAACATATCTAATTAAATACTGAAATCTTTACTATTAAGGTTATTTTCGTTTAGATCTCTAGAATATTTAGTTACTGATTTTGTACTTATGATTGAAATAGATAAAATGTGGAAAACAAAGAGTACTAAAATACAATCACACCATCCACAAATAAACACAAGATATAACATGGGAAACCCAATATGGGAGAAAACCTAACTAGAGGGCGAAGTTTCTTTGCTCTATTTTCTCTGGTATAAAAATGATACAAGTACAAAGAAAGAAAGAGACACACTCTATGGAGTTTCCTTTTACCTATGGCCTATATGGATGCTACATAATATATCCTCCTCTGTTATTCTCATAGAATACCACTTTCAGATGTTCTACTCAGCTATAGAACACGATACAATGCAAAATAATAGAACCCCTTCTCCTCCTAGTGGCCTAGTATTTAACATAGTTTGATATCCATCTAGGGGTAGGTTTTTAAATCTGTTAACCCTCAATTGTGATAGGTCTTTGAATATTCTATAATATTCTCTAAATTACATACGTGGCTAGACCCATATGCATGATTAGTGATGCAGGAGCATTGCCAACAAAGCCTAAGTGGAAGACAACTCAACGCACTAGCGCACACTTTGAAGTGATAATTTTGAATTAAAGAAGGGCATATCACACAAACATATGAAAATATTGTAATTTAATAACTTCTTTAATGCTGAGAGTTGAACGATCGCGTGAGAGCGACGGGGAATGCATTTTTCTTTAATTAAGTAGCTTGCAGTACAAATTCGATGTGTTTGATCTTATCTGTCTATCAAAAACATTTATTGTAATAAATCCTTAGTAGTTGAATGATTTTATTTTGATAGGATAGAACTAAAGTAGCTTGGAGGGAAATCTCAATGAGATCGCGTTGTATAAATAAATGTATTGTTTCCTAGATGAGGTTGTTGGAATTCTAGTTAAGATTATTGCTGCTGAAGATCATTGTATGAACTCATGTATATAACAATTGAGTGAATATAACAGAGGAGGGTTGTTCCAAATATTTGGTGTTGCCGTGTCTATCTTAATGAATGAATGGTAGGATTTATGTTAATTTCAATTCTCTGTTATTTCTTGTTCTTATGTTATGAATTCATTTAAATGGTTGAATGTATGGATCCGTGAGATATTAGATAAGTTTCAATTGTTTCTATTCTACTATCCTATGCAAGGTGTGCATAGTGTTCGCAAGGTGTGCATAATGTCCGCAAGGTGTGCGTTGACATAGTCTATTTCGACTCAGAATCTCAGAAGAGATAACATGAAACTTTTATATGCTAGGAGTGCATAAGTGTCAGCAAGGTGTGATTTGACAGAGTCTGTTTTGACTTAGAACTTCAAGAGGGATAGTTTGAAAGTGCAAATAGACATAGACGTGCTCATAGTCATATTGTTCAAGAGGAACAATTGAGAATTTGAGAACTGTTGCAAGGAGTGCACAATAACCCTTCAAGAGTCAAGTTGAAGGAAGTTTGTCACAAGGTGTGCGCAAGGTCAATATTTGGCTAAATATCAAAGGTGTCATTCTGAAAAGTTCAGAGTGTTGAGGAGGAACCAATCTAAGAAAAATAACTTGGAGATTTGTATGCAGAGTGTGCATATTTCCCGCAAGGAGTGCATTGACATTGTATTTTTATCCACAAGTCTAGGAGGATTGACATAGAATATTTGCAGGGGAGTGTAAGAAACCCGTTGCAAGGCATGCACATGGTGAGTTTAACTAAGTGTCGAAGAGAACGTTCTGGGGAGTTAAAGTGTTCAAGGAAGAACAAGCTCATGAGAGAGAGTGGGTGAGAATTATTCTATAGGGAGGATCCCTTGAAGATTCTCCAAATCAACGAGTGAGATCCGTTCAGGAAGAAGCATAATCATTCCAGACCGTCAGATCTAGGAGAGATGCACAGAGGATAGCCGTGAAGTCTTTTGACACTTCATGGTTTGGATTTTTTTGAAGTGTTGTAGGAGTAGGGGATTGACGAATTCGTGAAGTGATCCTAGCCGCGGGCTCTGAGGAGGATACGTGGCAGCAAATTGGAGAGTTTGGGATATAGAATTTTAGAGATTGTGTGGAGCGAGCGAAATCTTTGTGAGGTCGTGAAGGCCGAAGTAAATCTAGACCGCCGGATCTAGGAGGACACATGGTAGAGGTTTGTGTGTTTTGACATAAGGTGTTCGGAAATGAGACGAAGGCGAAGGTCGTGAAATCGTCGAAGCCAAAATTACGAAAGGAGCTGGCCCACGGTCACAACCCGTGGTCATATTAGAGAATAAGTATAGCACGAGAGCTATTACTCACAAATTGGTGCTGCCAGAAGTGCTAGAGAGCGGAGTCACGAGTAATTTGAACCTACTGGTAACATAAAATGGACATGTGTGTCATTTTTTCAGGGTCTATTGAAGGCCCGAAGAGCCAATTTGGTTCTATAGTTTGAATATCCTTGACTGAGAGGTCGCACAATCCCCAAGAGGGAAGGGGGGGCTACACCAAAGTGGTATCAGAGCCCACATAATTATTTCCGTAGGAAGAAAAGAAGGAAGTAGCATGATATTATCAAGTGGTATCAAATACATCAAGCGATAGTTGTGTGAAGAAATTTCAGCACAATGCTGCCTAGAAGACGTGCAAAGCCACCTGTAGAAAATCGAGCTATGGTAAGAGAGATGCGAGAAATAAGAGAAAGTTTGGATGCCATGGAAACAGTGAAAAGGAGAGCACCTGAAGTTGGAGACGTCAGCGATGTAGATAACGAAGAAGTGGAATTTGAAGAATTTGCAGTAGAGGATGCTGCAGAGGAACGCTTGCTGAAAGCGGTTGTCAAATTAGGAGCTAGATCAAAGATAGACATCCCAATGTATGAAGGCAATTTAGATGTTAAGGAATTTCTTGATTGGATACGAGCAATGGAAAAGTACTTCGACTATGAAGATGTCGATGAGGAGAAGAAGGTGAAACATGCTATCACCAGATTAAAAGGACATGCAACACTATTCTGGGATGAAATACACGATGACAAAAGATGCAAAGGTAAGCAAAATATTAAGAGATGGGATAGAATGGTAGCCAAACTGAAGGCTAAATTCATACCCAAGGATTACCAGATAAATTTGTTCAGGAAGTTGCAGAACCTGAGACAAAAAGGAATGACTGTGAAAGAGTACACATAAGAGTTCTACAGACTGAACATCAGGGCTGGACAAAGAGAAAAAGATGATGAAATTTTTTCCAGATATATAAATGGCCTAAGAGATGAAATCCAGGACAAAATTAGCATGATGAAAGTAGGAACAGGGGAGGATTCTTATCAGATTGCGCTAAAGACAGAAGAAAATTTGGCCAGAAAGAAGAGCCAGTGAATCCGAGGAAGAAGTCTAAATAGAGGCAAGCGAATTTCCCATGACAAGGAAAAAAATACCAAAGGTGAGACAAAAAAACCCCATGGTCACTCCAAAAGAGGAGGAAGTTCCTGAGGGAGACAATATGGTGGAAGAAACTCTTTTCCTCGAGGAAAAGGAAGAGGCATAGGAGCTGAAGTGAAGTGTTATGACTGTGGAAAGACATGACACATGTATTGGGAATGTCTCGAGAGAAATAAATAAGGAGGAGGTGAAGCTCACATTTCAGAAGCACAAAAGAGGAATGTTGAAGCAGAAGGTGCAGAAGATGGGAGATATTTGATGACGAAGAAGGTTCTCTTGAAGCCAAAACTAGAGGTTGAAAAACCAATGCAGAGGAATAATCTATTCATAACTGCTTGCAAGACTAAGGATATAGTATGTAAGGTGATAATTGACAGTGAGAGCACTGATAAATTAGTATCCACATAGATGGTGGAGAAATTGGAGCTGGAGACAACTGCACATCCAATGCCGTATAAGGTCTCATGGTAGCTGAAGGGACATCAGGTAACTATAACTAAAAAATGCCTAGTTGAATTTAAGATAGGAGGATATAGAGATGAGATTTTGTGTGATGTGATTCCCATGAATGCATGTCATGTTTTTTTGGGAAGACCATGGAAGTATGACAGGAATGTCATTCATGATGGGAGAAAAAATACTTATACCTTGGAGAAGAATGGTAGGACACACATGTTGCTGCCAATAGAGGAGAAGAAAGAAAAATAAGAAGCTAACACAAGTATACTTCTCATGAGTGGGAAGGAACTTCTGAGTGAAGTTAATAAGGAACAAGAGATGTAGTTTGTTGTGGTAAGGAAACCCCGAGTTGTCCTTACAATTACTTCTATGGATGATCTGCCTGAAGAAATCCAAGAACTATTGGAGAATTTTGCTGACATAGTAGTGGATGATTTTCCGAGCTCATTTCCACCCATCAGGAGTATCGAACATCAAATTGATATTATACTAGGATCAAGTATGCCGAACAAAGAAGCATACATATTGACACCTCAAGAGAATGAGGAGGTAAAGAGACAAGTCCAGGATTTGATGGACAAAGGTTTAGTCAGAGAAATATTGAGTCCATGTGCAATACCAACTGTGTTAAGTCCGAAGAAGGATGGAGGATGGAGAATGTGTATAGATTCAAGAACCATAAACAATATCACCATCATGTACAAATTTCCTTTTCCAAGGATCAATGACTTAATGGACTGTTTAAGTGGAGCAAATTATTTTTCAAAGATAGATATGAAAAGTGGATATCACTAGATAAGAATGAGAGAAGGTGACGAATGGAAAACAACCTTCAAAACAAACGAGGGGTTGTATGAATGGAATTTTATGCCATTTGGATTAACAAATGCCCCGATTACTTTTATGAGGTTGATGAATGAGGCATTGAAATATTTCATTGGCAAGTTTGTGATTGCATATCTGGATGATATACTAGTCTTCAATAAAACTAAAGAAGAGCATTTGAGACACCTGACATTAGTGATGAAGATATTTCAGTGAGATAAGCTGCTCATAAATCTAGAGAAATCCTCTTTTATGAATACAAAACTCATTTAATTGGGTTTTGTGATCTCTTCAAATGAATTGAATATGGATCCAGAGAAGGTGAAAGAAATCAGAGAATGGCCATCGCCAAGAAGAATATTCGAGATGAGAAGCTTCCATGGATTAACAAGTTTCTATAGGAAATTCATTAGAATTTTCAGTGGAATTTGTACGCCGATGATGGATACGGTGAAGAAGAGACACAAGTCTTTTAAGTGGACAGAAGAATCCAAGAAAATCTTTAATATATTAAAGGAGAAGATAACAGAACAACCGATTCTGTACTTGCCAGATTTTGGGAAGACATTTCAAGTAAGATGTGATGCGAGTGGAGTTGCAATTGGATCAGTCTTGATCCAAGATAATAGGCCTGTTGCATATTTTATTGAGAAGCTGAATGACACTAAGAGAAAGTACTCCACATATGATAAACAATTTTATGCAATAATTCAAGCCTTGAATAAATGGAGGCACTGTATTATTCCAAAGAAATTTGTTTTGTATAATGATAATCAAGCTTTACAATTCATAACTAGACATGAGAAGTTAAATCAAAGACATGCTAAGTGGATAGAGTTTATGCAAAATTTCACTTTTGTCATTAAACATATTTCTAGTAATGCTAACAAAGTTGCTGATGCATTGAGCAGGAGATGTCTAATTCTGCAGGAATTTCAAGTGAAAACCTTAGGGTTTGAACACCTTAAGGAAATGTATTGTGATGACCCAGATTTTAAAGAGGCATATGAAGCATGTGAAAATCCTGTGCTTAGAGACAAAATCTAGTGTACAAAGTACCTGATTCAAGATAGATTTATTTTTAAAGGTTTCCGGTTGTGCACACCAAAATGCTCAGTGATAGAAAATTTGATGAAGGAAAAACACAATGGAGGTCTAGTAGGACAATTCTGCCATGATAAGACATTTTCATAGTTGAACAATTCATACTATTGGCCAAGTATGAGAGAAGAAGTGAATAAATTTGTGAACACATGTAAGATTTTCCAGTATGAAAAAGGAAAGAGACATAACACTAGATTGTATCAACCATTGCCTATTCTAGATAGGCCCCTTGATGCAATAAGAATGGATTTTGTGTTGGGATTGCCAAAGACCCAAAGAGGAAGTGATTCAATATTTGTGGTAGTTGATATATTTTCAAATATGACACACTTTATCCCATGCCAGAAGACTAATGATGCAACTCACATTAAAATTTTATTTTTCAAGGAAGTTGTGAAACTTCATGGGTTGCCTAGGAGTATTGTCTCAGACAGAGACATTAAATTTGTTGGTTATTTCTGGAGGACATCGTGGAAGAATATGGGGACATAACTATCTTTTATTTCATCATATCACCCTCAAACGAATGGATAGACTGAGGTGGTAAATCAGAGCTTACAAAATTTGCTGAGGAGTCTGGTCACTGAACATCATAGTCAATGGGATCAAATTCTTTCAGAAGCAGAGTTTGCATACATTGAGTCATCAAACAGAACCACAACAAAGAAACCATTCCAGATAGTACATGGGATGAATCCAAGAGGAGTATCAGAGTTAAAATATCTGGAGCATAATGAATTCAGAAGTGCTGGAGCAGAAGATTTTGCTGCCAAAATGAAGAAACTTCATAATCATATCAAAGAGAAATTGCAGATAAATAGTAGAGAGTATAAACATAGAGATGATCAACATAGGAGAAAAATTCAATTTGAAGTGGGAGATCAAGTTCTAGCACATATCAGGAAGGAAAGGTTCCCAAGGGGAACATATAAAAAACTGAAGCTGAAGAAGATAGGACCATGCAAGATCTTAAGGAAGTTTGATGAAAATGCTTATGAGATAGAGCTGCCAGAACATGTGGGTATATCTCCCATATTCAATGTTTCAGACCTGTATCCTTACATGGAAGATGACACCAAAAAGTCAGAAGATCAGAAAGAGATCCAGTGGGAGAAAAAACTGCCTGTAGCGGAAAATCCGCAGATGGAGAAGATCATAGATCAAAGGATTGGTAAGAAGACTAGGAGAAAGACTTATTTGATTATCTGGTAAAGTGGAAAGGACACCTGATAGAGGATCCCAGTTGGGTAAATGAAGGAGATATCCAGAAGAATGGGAAGTTCATGTAGGATCTCATGGACATGAGTCCATGAATTTTTGGCCAGAGGAGTATGATGCAGGAGCATCGCCAACAAAGCACAAGTGGAAGACATCTCAATGCACTAGCGTGGACTTTGATGTGATAATTTTGAATTAAAGAAGGGCATATCATACAAACATCTGAAAAGATTGTAATTTAAGAACTTCTTTAATGTTGAGAGCTAAACGATCATGTTAGAGCGACGAGGAATGAATTTTTCTTTAATGAAGTAGCTTGCAGTAAAGATTCGATGTGTTTGATCTTATCTATCTATCACAAACATTTATTGTAATAAATCCTTGGAAGTTGAATGCTTTTATTTTGATAGGATAGCACTAAAGTAGCTTGGAGGGAAAGCTCAATGAGCTCGTGTTGTATAAATAAATGTATTGTTGCCCAGATGAGGTTGTTGGCATTCTAGTTAAGATTATTGTTGCTGAAGAGCATTGTATGAACTCATGTATATAACATTTGAGTGAATATAATAGAGGAGAGTTGTTCCAAATGTTTGGTGTTGCTGTGTCTATTTGAATGAATGAATGGTAGGATTTTTGTTAATTTCAATTCTCTGTTATTTATTGTTCTTATGTTATGAATGCATTTACATGGTTAAATGTATGAATTTGTGAGATATTATGTAAGTTTCAATTGTTTCTCTTCTACAAGCCTGTGCAAGGTGTGCATAGTTTCCACAAGGTGTGGGTTGATAGAGACTGTTTCGACTCAAAAGATCATAAGAGATAACATGGAAATTTTATATTCTAGGAGTGTATAAGTGTCCGCAAGGTGTGCATTGACAGACTTTGTTTTGACTCAGAATGTCAAGAGGGATAGTTTGAAAATGCATTTAGATAGATACATTCTCATATTTGTATTGTTCAGGAGGAACAATTGAGCATTTGAGAACCGCTGTAAGGAGTGCATAGTCACCCTTCAAGATTCAAGTTGAAGTAATTTTGTCGCAAGGTGTGCGCAAGGTAGATATTTGGCTAAATACTGAAGGAGTCATTCTGAAAAGTTCAAAGTGTTTAGGAGGAACCAGTATAATAAAAATAACTTGGAAATTTGTATGTGGAGAGTGCATATTTCCCGCAAGGGGCACGTTGACAGAGTCTTTTGATCCATAAGTCCAGGATGAGTGACTTGAGAATATTTGCAGGAGAGTGTAAGAAACATGTTGCAAGGCGTGGATAGGGTGAGTTTTGACTAAGTGTCAAAGAGAACGTTCTAGGGAGTTAAAGTGTTCGAGGAAAAACAAGCTCAGGAGGGAGAGTACGTGATAATTATTCTATAGGGAGGATCCATTTAAGATTCTCCAAATAAACGAGTGAGATCCATTCAGGAAGAAGAAAAATTGTTCCAGATCGTCATATCGGGGAGAGTTGCACGAAGGATAGCCATGAATTCTTTCGACACTTCATGGTTTAGAGTGTTTTGATGTGTTGTAAGAGTGGGGGATCTCTAAAGTCGCGAAGTCACGAAGTGATCCTAGCCGTTGGATGCGAGGAGGATACGTGGCAACATATTGGAGAGTTTGAGAGATAGAATTTCAGAGATTGTGTGGAGCAAGCGAAATCTTCGCGAGGTCCTAAAGGCCGAATACAAGCTGGACCATTGGATCTAAGAGAAAAAGTGACATAGGCACGTGTGTTTCGACATAAGGTGTTCAGAAAGGAGATGTTGGCATAGGAGCAGACCCAAGGTTCATCTTCAAGAGTGCACCAACAAGCCCTAACTACTGGCCCTTTTGGCAACACCTGGGAAGTAGATGCAGTCTCACCCGAAGAAGTTATGAGGGGGTTGCAAGACAAAGATGTCTACAACCAAGGGGAATATCAAGTGGGACTAATACAATAACAACACAACATTTATATATCACTTATCAGCTTGGATCTACTCTACACATCTACTTATCAGATCTAAAATAGTAATGTAATCATAGTATATCAATGACAGAGACATAATAATAATTACACACAACACAAAATATACATGGTTCACCCTCTCTCTAGGGCTACGTCCACATAACTGTGCTTTATAATATATTAAGAAGAAGCATACAGTTCTTGTCTACCCTCTTAGCTAGCAGATCTTCTTTTTTCTTCTCTCTTTCTCTCCCCTCCCCTGCACACCCAGCTGTAGGGTCGATATTCGCACCCATCTGAAGATATTACAATAACATAAGTCTCTCACACTTAGAAATGCTCCCTGAAACAACAATAATCACTCATAACAACAATACCACTAGATCAACAACAATATTGTACCAACCCAAACTAGGTCCTCATGACCTTTATTTATACATTACAATATCTCATTGACATCCTTAGGCCAAAACCTAGGTGTCCAAAACCCTAGATACCAAAACCCTAGGTGTCTAAAATCCTATATACCAAAACCCTAGCTGTCTAAAACCCTAGGTCAACTTGACCCGTATTTTCAGGGCTTCGCCAGCCTGTCTTTCCTTCCTTCTCACGTGGTTCTTTAAGGCATCCAATGGTGGATTTCTCTACTTTATGAGTTGTCCATGATCCTTATTTCTTGCTAATCTGTCATCCTCGGTCTCCTCGTCCAATGAATTACTTCTCTCCGTCTTTTCTGCTCTTTTGCTCACTTCGACCCAGTAACAGTCACTATGTCTTCTGCGAAGTTCGTAGTCTCCTTTTTCTTCCTTGATCTTTGATCCCTTCCATAACCAAGGGCCAACAGGCCCCCAACACTCACCTGTGACTCGTCCCAAGGCACTTTATATCTTAGCTTCATGTTTTACTTCGATTTTAGACTGCGCAGTGCAGCCTCTACTTTATGTTCTATGCCTCCTCTTCCTCCTTGTGCAGACTGTCTTTTCTGTGTCTGGTACCCAGTTTCAACTGCACTTGGTACCTAGACCCTTTCCTTCTTGCATTTATTGGGAACTTTGGGGAAACTGGTTGTCATAGTACAATTTCAACCGGCTCCCATTCACTAATCCTTCCTTCCACTCCCCATTCAGAGTCTTAAATTGCACAACTCCTCCCTCTGTAACATAAGAGATCTGATATGGCCCTAGCCAATGCATTCTGAACTTCCCAGGATGTTTGATGAACTTACTGTCATATATGAGTACTAGACCACCTTATTTAAATGCCTTCCTCTTGATGTGCCTGTCATGACAGGCCTTCTCTCTTTCGTTTTGAACCTGCTGATGGAATCCTACAATAAATCGATCTTCCTCCAATTCAACCAACTGTGAAAGCCTCTCTTGAATAGCACCAGGGTCATCCATATCTATAAAGGTAGAAATTCTCAGGCTTGGTACCAAATATTCCATTGGAACAACAACTTCAAGACCATATACCAACTTAAAAGGTGTCTGCATTGTCAACTTTTTGCAAGTGGTTCTATAAGCCCATAATACTGCTCGTACTCTTAGATCCCAATAATACCTGTTCACACTACAAATCTTCGTCAACGCTGTCTCCAAGATCTTGTTGAATGCTTCAACTGTCCCATTTTCTTGTGGATGGTATGGTGTGCTCTTCTGATGGTGGACTACAAATTCTTCAGTTAGGGCTTCAACTGTCTTATTGATGAAATGTGTACCTTGATCACTCATAAGGATCTTTGGGCATCCAAACCTGGTTATGATGTCATCAAATATGAAGCGCGTAGCTGTAGTTTCACTACAGTCCTTAACTTCTCTTGCTTCGGCCCATCTGGTCAAGTATTATGTTGCTGTAATTATGTACCTTGATCCTGTACGCTTTCCTGGTGGGTTTATAGGTCCAACGAAGTCAATGGCCCATTTCTCAAATGCTTGTAGGGTTAGTTGTGGTGCTAGTGGAATTTCATCTCTACTGGAAGGTTTCCCAAATCTTTGGCATACATCACAGGCTCTGGAATATTCTTTAGCATCTCTGTGTAAGGTAGCCCTCCAAAGGCCAGCTTTAAGAACCTTCTACGCAGTTACTTTTCCTGCATAATGTCCTCCTGTGATGCCTTTGTGAGCTTCTGTGAGGATCAGTGGTCGTTCTGCCTCGATAACACATCTTCTTAATATCTCATCAGGTCCCATATTGTATAGATGTCCAACTATAAGTGAGAAGTCTACAACGTGCACTACTAGCTGTTTCTTATGAGGAATTGTGTACTCACTAGGTGCCATTCTTGTTGATAGGAACTAGAATATATCTGTGAAGTGGTCATCGATATTTCTAATGGCCAGTAGCTATGCATCTGGTAGTGCATCCTCCAAAATAGTCGGCTCTTCACCATGTTCCAACCTTGACAAGTGATCAAGAAATTTGTTCATTCTCCCTGGCTTTACTATGATCTCAAAATCATATTCCCTAAATAGCAGAAGCCATCTGCATATCCTTCCCCCCAACACTGGCTTGTTGACTAGGCATTTCAACACAGAGTGATCAGTAAACATTTTAAAGTGTCCTCCCAACAAGTAGTGGCGAAATTTATGCAATGCATATACCATGGCTAACCCTTCTCGCCAAGTGGTAGTGTAATTAATCTCAACAGTTGATAGCTTCCCGATAACAAAGGATAATGGGTGGTCAATATATCCTCCTCCAGGTTGTGCTAACACAACTCCTAAAGTAATGGAAGATGCATCAACATTCACATGAAATTCCTTGGTCAAGTATGGGAAAACCAGAATAGGCTCAGTAACCATTTTCTGTTTCAGTGTGTCGAATATCTACTGGCATTCTTCTGTCCAACTAGACTAATGATATTTTTTCAACAGCTTCTCCATGGGTGCTGTAATCTGAGCATATATTTTAATGAATTTCCTATAGTATCCTGTGTGTCCTAGCGCAGTGCGCAACTGTTTGACTGAAGTAGGAGGGGGTAGATCAACTATAATGGAAATTTTGGATGGATCTACCAGCAAGCCTTGCTTGCATACATTATGACCTAACATCACTCCAAATGGTGAAAAGAAAATGCATTTCTTCAGGTTTAGGGAAATTTGACACTGCATACATTTATCCAACATTAGCCTTAGACATTCAATATGATTCTTCAATAAACTAAAAACAATCCAATCATCAAAATATGCTTCTAGAAATTTATGCAGAAATTCCTTGAATGCTTCGACCACCACCCTGGAAAATATGGCTGGGGAATTCTTCAATCCAAATGGCATCACTGTATATTAGTAGGATCCCCATTCTGTTACACATGTGGTCTTATGGTGATATTCCTTGGCAATCCGGATCTGATGGTATCTGGAGAATCCATCTGTAAAAGAATATACTTCCTGGCCTCCCACATTATCTAACACTTCGTCAGTGAATGGTGTAGGGAAGGGGTCATGTAAACAAGCATCATTCAACTTCCTGAGATCTACGCATATCCTGATCTCTCCTGTATTCTTGTCTTGCACCACCATATGGCTAATCCATTCTGACTCTTCGATAGGTTCTATAATCCTCGCTTCCAACATTTTGTCGATCTCAATCTTCACTTTCTCCTTATATTTAGGGTTTAGTCTGTATGGTCTCTATTTGACTAGTCTAGCATCTGGATTTAAAGGGATCCTCATCTTTCCCATAGGTCCTTTAATGCCCTTCATATCAGTGAACTTGGTTGGAAACAAGTCCTGATATTCATGCAACAACTCTGTAATTTTGTCAATGGTAGCAACATCTCAATAATCTCCAACATTTGCAAACTTAAGTGTCTACTCTGTTCCAATATTGAATTTCTTAATATTAATCGGCTGTCCAATAAATGGTAACTGAAATCCTGGTCCTTATACATCTCTCTGACCTTCTGTTTCTGCAATTTTCACCTTCCTCAGATCATCATCTTCATCAACGTTGATGTTGTAACAACCTTGCAATTTTTGGAGAGGCGCAGTCCACTCGTCCTCTTCTTGTTCCAAGGTAATGCTAGATACCTCCATGAATACTTTATGTCTCACAATATGTAATGATTGATCTACTGAAGGATATTGACTTTCAAATAAGAAGGTGGTTACAAAATTTTGAATCATAACTTTTCAATCTGTAGTGACGAGGCACAACTCTGCTTGAAGGTACCAGTTGATAGATGTCATGTCCAGTGTGTTGATGAATTTGTGTACCCATTTTTCTTGAGGAAAATTGCTCCATGCTTCCTCACAGCTTCGCACATGGTCCTTTGGACAACTTCGACCTATGTAGCGAACTTCGTAGCCTTCTACTTGTGCTGAGAACCGCACTGTCATCAAGGTATGACATTGTACCCAGTCTGCAATGTTATTTTTGTGTGTCCCCCACCATCTTGCTGGGGTTTCTTTCAAGGCCTCATCCATTGCCAACAATCTTTGTTGTATTGGTACACTTTCTTCAAAGTCCAACAAAAATGTTTCTAAAGGATTTAGACCATCAAAGGTGGGTAAGTTACTTACTGTTGTGCCGATCCATTGAACTTCTCTGGTTAGTCTAGCACATCTTCTTGTAGATACTTCATACATTTTATTCTGCCAATTATCCAGTGCTTCTTCTGAGTCTGATGAGCATACGCTGTCACTTCACCAGCTTAAGTTTCCATCGACTGTGGGATTAATGTAATCCTGCTGTCTGGCTGTTAATTTTTATATTTTTTCCAGTTCATATGTGCAGTCTTCTTCTCTGATGGGCTCTGTGTATCGCTGACCTTCATTTGGATCTAAAGGTGCGATGACCCTAAGGCCATCTATTTCAAAAGTCATACGTCTTTTCTTTAAATCAACCACAGTGGAATTATTGAAATCTCAATCAATTCCTAACAGTGTACGGTAAGGGAAGCTGTCATCAACTATCTCAATTACCTCAAAATATGCAAATGTTCTTACTCCATCAATGTCCACAGGGACATGCTCCAATCTGCCAAATGGACTTACAACTTTCTAGTTGGCCATCCTAAGCCTGATAGGGGAATATATCAACTTCAGTTTTCCCATCAGTGCCCAGGTTTGCTTCATCATGACATTGACCTCTGACCCTAAGTCGAGGACTACATAATCTATCTCATACTCTCCTATTTGAGCATTCAAATGTAATTACTTATTTTTCCTTCTCTTCTTACCGATTTTGTGTACTTCCCTATTCAGTAAGGGGTCTATCTTTCCTAGCTCATATTGTTTGATTAAATTTTGTAAATCTTGTACAACGCTCTCATCCTGAATCAACTTAATACAAGTATATAGGAATTCCATGAGATTTCTTACCTATTTTCCTTCTTTTGGCGAAGAAAACTGATCAAATGCCAAAGGCATTCCATATTCTCTCACTTCTGGTCTTTTTTTTAGTGAGGAACCTTGGTCTCCTCTGAATTCTTTTCTTGCCTCCTCAAACATTTGTCTTTCTTTCCTTGCATCAAACATTTGTGTATTCTTTGTAGCTTTCCTGATTCCTGAGTCTTTTGTAATCTTTCCTGGGGTCAATCCATCTTCTCCTGTAATAATGCCTCCTCTGGATATAACAACCACTCTAGGGTATTCTCCGCTAGTTTCAATGTATATCAGTTGTACTTGCGGGTTCTGCTGAGGTCCTTGTCTTTCCCGAAGCTTAGCTAGAAGCATAGGACAATATTCTATAACATGTTCAAATGAGCTACAATAATTGCAAGTAGTGCAAGGGTTCTGGAAATACCTTGCGAGGTGTCCTGGTTGTGCACAGTTATAACAGATTATCTGTCCTCAGCCTCGACCCATTCCTCATCCTTGTCCTCTTCCTTTGAATCCACATCGAGGATTAAAGTTTCCTCTCCCAGGGGAGTTATACTGCGTAGTGTTTCCTTCTTGTGGTACTTGAACTTGAATCTTATATATGTCTCTCGACCTTTCATGCATGAGACCATAATCCCTACAATCCCTATCATCATGTCCCACATACTTACAAAACGTGCAATACAAATTTGTGGGTGTCTGAACATATTTTTTCATGTAATAACACTCACCGGGGCGATGCCTATTTATACATACCTCACACCAGGGTAAGGTGACTTTATTCAAAGGGCTCGGAGCTCCAGAAGCCAAGTATTCATTGAATAGGGGAAAAGATTCCTTTTCATGGCCTTCTGATCTGCAACTGACACACCAAATGCCTTCTCTTTTATATTTTTCCTTGTCTTTCTTCATATCTTCGACCTGCAGAGACAAACTAGTAAGCTGACTCAAGATCTGACTCATACCTGAACTGGATTCTCCCATAGGGGCTGATTCTAACTTCATGGCGATCTCCAATGCCTTAGACTACGAAGTAATCTTATGTTGCATTAGAAGAACTATGATGTGTGGTAAGAGGGAAACAATGAACCATTCTTTGTTCTATTCATCTAGGATCTGAAAAGTCAATTGACCTGTTAAGGTTTTGAATCTTTGATCAAATCCCCAAACAGGTTCGGCCACCTTCTGCTTGATCTATTTCAACTCTGTAATACATTGTGACTCCGACATGGGTTTCTTGAACTTTACAATCAACGCATTTCTAATCTGATTCAGTGGCTTAGGCTGTGCAAGTCCTTGAACAAGCTTCATGTACTAGCTCAGTGCACGATCCCTTAAAGTGGTACTAAACTGGGTTCTTTTGAAAGCTTCATCAGTGCCATTTTTAATATTCCATACGGCTTCACATAGGAACCAATGCTGAATAGGATCTTCAGATCCATCTCCCCTAAATATAGGAAGTCTCATCTCATATGCCATAGATCTTCCTAGGGTCCCTCACTGAGTATGTGCTAAACTTCTAGTGATAATACTCTCCGAGGACTCTGGTGACTCTGACTATTTTGGTTGCTTAGTGCTGGTGAATCAACAAGAGGGACAATAATACTTACTTCAATGGTTTGCGTAGTTTCTGAAGTCTCAGGTTTTTCTCGGTGAAGATCTTCAACTTTCCCTTCCTCTGTCCCAACAGGTTCTGAATGATCCTCGTCTGTCAGATCTACCTCTTCTCCACTATAGAAACATTCATCCCCGTAGTTCTGCTTGAACAGGTTTGCAAGTTGAACTTCTCTGAACACTCTCCCACTGCACGTATGTCCATCTTCTATGTCACTGTCGCTATCCGAATTATTGAACATTAGCCTTTCTAGGTCCGACCAATCTACTGTATCTTCAAGATTTTCTTCTCATGCAATAACATCTTGAATCTCAACTTCAGGAATTGTAAAAATTTTCCTCTGGGTCCCTTAAAGAAATATCTCTCAGCTTGGCTATATGACTCTACTTTGTCAACAACAAACTCTGTGATGTACCCTCCAATGGTGCTCTCAAACCAATGATCTACTGCTCGTGATACAGTGTTATCAACTCTCTTGACCTTCTTGATCAACTCCGATGTCCAAACCATAGGAGGTCTAGATCAAATCTCAAACTGGGTATCTGCCAACCTGGCTAACCACTCATATAGTTCTTGATGGATTCCCCCCAAAAATATCTTGTGTATATCAATAAAAATATGTCTCTCAAGCCAATCCTCTGTACTCATATTAGGGTTCTTGTTTTGGGCTTCAAGGAAGTCCTTTTCTTGATCCTCTATCCACTTTTGAGTCTCCGTCTTTTATGGGAACCACCTTGACATTCCCTCAAGAATATTCATGTCCCGACAACAGAACCATTTGTTGGCACAGGGGCAGACCTAGGGTTCAGATCCAAGAGTGCACCAATAATCCCTAACTACTGGCCCTTTCGACAACACCTGTGAAGTAGATGCAGTCTCACCCAAAGCAATTATGAGGGGGTTGCAGGACAAAGATGTCTACAACCAAGGGGAATATCAAGTGGTACTAATACAAGAACAACACATCATTCATATATCACTTATCATCTTGGATCTACTCTGCACATTTACTTATCAGATCTAAAATAGTAATGCAATCACAATATATCAATGACAGAGACATAATACCAATCACACACAACACAAAATATATGTGGTTCACCCTCTCTCTAGGGCTACGTCCACAAAACTGTGCTTTATAATATATTAAGACAAAGCATATAGTTCTTGTCTACGCTCTTCGCTAGTAGATCCTCTTTTTTCTTCTCTCTTTCTCTCCCCTCCCCTGCGCACCCAGTTGCAGGGTAGATATTCACATCTAGCTGAAGATCTTACAATACCATAAGGCTCTCACACTTAGCACTTCTCCTTCACACAACAATAATCACTCATAAAACCAATACCACTAGATCAAAAACAATATCGTACCAACCGAAACTAGGTCCTCATGACCTTTATTTATACATTACAATAGCTCACCGACATCCTTAGGCCAAAACCTAGGTGTCCAAAACCCTAGATACCAAAACCCTAGGTGTCTAAAACCCTAGGTCATCTTGACCCTTATTTTCAGGGGTTCACTAGCTTGTCTTTCCTTCCTTCTCGCGTGGTGCTTTAAGGAATCCAATGGTGGCTTTATCCACTTTATGCGTTGTCCACGATGCTTCTTTCTTACTGATCTGTCATCCTCGATCTCCTCGTCCAACGACTTACTTATCTCCGTATTTTATGTTCTTTTTCTCACTTCGACCCAGTAACAATCACTCTGTCTTCTGGGAAGTTTGCATTCTCCTTTTTGTTCCTTGATCTTCGCTCCATTCCATAACCAAGGGCCAACATGAGGCGAGGACGAAGGTTGTAAAATCGCCGAAGCCAAAATTACAAAAGGAGCTGGCCCATGGTCACAACCCATGGTCATATTAGAAAATGAGTCTAGCACGAGAGCTAGTACTCACAAATTGGTGTTTCCAGAAGTACCAGAGAGCGAAGTCACAGGTAATTTGAACTTGTGGGTAACATCAAAGGGACCTGTGTGTCATTTGTTCAGGGTATATTGAAGGACCGAAGAGCCAATTCTGTTTGATAGTTTGAATATCCTTGACCGGGAGGTCGTAGAATCCCTAGGAGGGAAGGGGGGGATGCACCAGTTATCGGGGGCTGACATGACATCCTCTCGTACCATGGTGGTCAACATGGCAGGTCAACTTGTGAGAGACATAACTTTTGCATATGAGCTCCAATTGACACACAGTCTACACCATTTGAAAGGTATTGGAGTGTAGAACGACTTTAAGAGTGTGCATACAAGTTTTGGACACTAGAACCCCCCAAAATGCTATTTAATGCCTCAAAATGGCTCTGAAAGGTTCTTGATCCTAATTTTCCAAATTGGGACCTGCCACTAAAATGACCTTGCAAGCTAATTCCTCCAATTTTTCCACTCGGACAGGATCGATATAGATGAAAAACAATATAATGATTCAATATAGATCATTCAATGGTTTCTTGACCTTAGTTGGATGATTGCATGATATTCTTCCCTAGGGTGGTGGATACCTCTTGTAATATTTGGTGGTGTTCTACATGAATGCCACATGGAGATGATTACTTGCTTGGAGAATTCCGTACTTAGGAGGAAAACAATTTTACATCATCAAAGAGGGAATTGGGAATTAGAAAACATTGTGTCTTGGATGATTAAATGGATTCCCCGAGTTGACTCAGGGATGGCTATGTTGCGACAATAATCATGTAGGGCGAGTGGATCCAATGAACACATGGTTTATGAGGTCTGTAGGAGGAGCATTGGACACACCTAGTATAACACCCTTGCATTTAGAGCCTTTTTTGTGGATGAATTCACCTTGGAGCTTGAATTTTGTACCCTTGGAGTGTAGTGCTCCACGTGTGAGCCTATATGTCTTATTGTAGGTTGCTTGTAAGGGCATAATGTAAGGTACTAGATGTATTACACAAAACATACTAGAATAACTATTATGAATACCAACATAAAAAATGGAATATAGAGAACACTAACACCGGAAATGATCCTAGGGAGGTAATGGGGGGGCTAAAGGGCCCATAATGATAATAGTGGAGGCCATTCAATATAAGGTGGAATAGGTCCCTTATATTATTAAATAAGACCCACTATGGTAGTTATATATATTAGTGTGAGGGAATGATTTTTAGAAGGTTTTTTCTCTAGAATGTTCTTAGGTGGTGTTATATAAGGAACATGTGAGCAATGTAATGAGAATAATGAAGAATATTGTTATTGTAGCAAGTATTGCTTGGGAGTTCATTCCTTCCATAAAGAATAATATATGGTGTTTCCCTACCTCAAGGGTTTTGTCTATTTCTATTGCTGAGTATTTTATGTGGATGATTTGAGTTATTCCTAAAGTTATATTTTCATATTTATTGAGGCACATAACATTTGGTACCATAGCAATTTATTTGGGAAAAGAAAGGAATAAAATTTTGGTTCTTTTTCATATTATTTCTAGGGAAAAAGGGGGCAACGCACTTAAGATTCAATTCTGAAACTTTTTGAGCATACTTTGTAGAAATGTTGGGTATTTGAATTCTTCTCGGAAAAATACGCAATTAAAAAATAAATCACCTGAAACGATGTCTAGGAAGTGAAGTTATCAACATTTTAAAATCAACAAATTTTCAAGGTTTTTCCGGAAACAGTTGCGCGATTTGCAGAGTAAGTTATTTTTATAAAACCCTAGTTTTTGGTTGAAGATTTAATCCAAAAACGATGTGTTTTATAGAAAAATATATGGCCTTAGTATTGAATAATATAAAAAAAAATCACAAGTGATTATGGAAAGAGAGGTGGAAATTTTGTCTACACTATGGTTTCAAAGAAGATTCCCTCATATGGTGGAAATCACTTAACTATAGCGAGATGATGGCCCTCTTCGATGAAAAATTTGAAAAAGTATTGTTAGATAAGTGGTCTCATGTTAGAAAAAAGGATATAGAGAGCACCAAGGGTTTATAAAACAACTCTATATCACAGGTTCATGGTTGTATTCACAAAGAAAAGGTCATTATTTCTATTAACCCTAGTTGCTAGATTTTTTTTTTATCAATGCTTAGTTGGTTAATAAATTGCAAGTTCAAGCAAAGAATATGCAAAGCACAAAGTTTGAGGTTATCAATATTCAAGTTTTTAAATATTTGAAGTTCGCCATGGAAAAATATGTATTGCATTCTGATTTTTGTGCCATTGATGTGAATGATGTGGATGTTATTCTTGGATATCCTCGGATGGCCACAATTGGTACAATAAATATTAAGGTGGAAAATATGTTTGTGAAACTTTGGTATAAGAAAAAGAAAATTAAACTGTAGTATGTGTTTCTTAAGAAAGAATGGCCCACGAGGGAAATCAAATAAGTTCTTTCAGAATCCGAAGTTGAATCAGAACCAGAGGCTATAGAAGCAATTGCAAAAAAACATCATGAAGGTCGTTGAGACATAGAAAATGCTAAGGAACCACATGTTGAAAAGTCCAAGAAAGTAGAACCGAGAGATAAGGTTGATGTATATTTTCATCCATAGGATTTTGAACATATACCTCTTTAAAGGCAGTCAAGCGAGTGGCAACATGGTTGTACCACCATTCAACTAGTTGTAACCACTGGGCCCATTGAGTTGGTATGTTAGATGCAAAACACTTGAAATATGTTTCCAAACATATGTTGACAAATTCAGTTTGGCCATTAGTTTGGGGACAATAGGCCATGCTGAGATGAATATAGTGCCCTGGATCTTGAACAATTCTTGCAAAAATCCATTGGTGAAAGTGGGATCACGGTCGTAGAAATAGAGTGAGGCATGCCATGGAGTTTGAAGATGTTATCCATAAAAACATGAGCCACTATGGAAGTGGTTAACGGGTGTTGGAGGGCACATGAATGAGCATATTTGGAAAGGGGATCGACGAAAACCATGATGATTGACTTATGGCTCAATTTGGGTAATCCTACAATGAAGTCCATAGAAATATCAGTCCATATAGCATGTGGAATAGGAATCGGTTGGAGGGTGTCTGTATTTTTGAATATTTATCCCTTATTAAGTTGACAAGTATCACATTCAACCACAAAAGTGTGGATTTCCTATTTCATGCCTTCCCAGAAAAATGAACGTTTGACCCGTTCATAGGTTTTGTGAAATCCTGAATGCCCATCTGTTGATGAAGCATGAAGTTCCAAGAGAAAAGTGGATTTAAGGTGAGGCTCTTTGCTTAAGTATATGTGACCTTTATAGTGAATCTCCTCATTGGTCCAAGAGTATCTTGAAGAGGCATGAAGATATTTTTTCAATTGTTGTATCATGTTGTAAAGTTTGGGATCTTGGAACCATTCCTGGTAAATTTCTTGTAACCACATTTTCTTTTCCCTTATTGTAAATGATAATCATAACCAAACATTTTAGTCACCCATTTCTATTACTCGGGGGATAAAATTCTTTGGTCCAAAAAATACTTGAGGCTACAATGATGAATTTGTTAGAATATGAAATATTGTGTGCTCGTTTTACCATTGAAAATACCCTTTTCACCCAACCATAGGCCGAAGCCACCCTCCGAGCACCTTAACCTTGACAGAGAATCACTCCGGAGGCAAACCCTAGGCTAGATAGCCAACCAAAGGGTAGCACACCTTTCCCCAAGGATAGCGCATCACAAAGAGCTGACCAGATAGTCCAAACTCTAGCCAAGAGATAGTCCAAGCGTAACTACTAGCTGCAACAACTGCAATGATATCTGAGACTGCAATTGCACTATGAAAAACTGGCTCTCTGCAACTGCTGAGATGTGTCAAATGAGAGACTGATGCCCTGTATTTATAGTGGTTCTGGCAGACTTACTGGGGCCGACTTCTCCTTCTGGGTACCTGTCTGTTCAGTATATTATTATTATTTCTAGCCTACTTCTTCTCTTGGAGGCTAATAACCTAATATAAATTATCTTCTTGAGATGACAAGTCTTCTAGGGTTATTAGCCAACTTATTAGGGTTTCTTCTTTCTTCCCGGAGTATTCTATTCTTGTCAGGTTCACACATGGAGGTAAATACCTCCCGCAGATACCATAATATCAACACTCCCTCCTAGCTAGGGAGGTATTACAGGTAATGGTCTTGAGCACAAAAACATACCATTCACACGATAGAATCAACATAGTTGTATAGACTAGATCATGAGCACCATCATCATCATTAGTGTCATCAGTTGCATCATCTCTCGAAACCATACTCTATTTGAGTAATCAGACATGATGCTCACTCCACAAAGTGATACAAGACCCATTCTTCTAATCTAGAAGAGTAAATGCTCTGAACCATTTTACATCTGGAAAATCTCTGTTCATCATTCATCTGGCTGATGATTATCTCCAATAAACTGCTGATAGTCTTCAAGGCAATCATAACAAAAATAGAACACAACTGTGTCTATCCATAGTAGTACATAACTACAATCTAGTGGTACACTACCACACCAAGTAACACACAAGTACTTGATCAACAACATATAGTCATGAACAATGGAACATATCCACAACAATAGTATACATCTACCGTCTTCATAACAATCATCTGATAACAACCTACACAGAAACAATGTTATGATATAAACCATTTTGGCCAAACTTTCACTCACATCTGTGAGATTTGAAAAAATATTTGCCCTCAGAGTAGAAAAATGAGATATCTGAACTATTCTTCTCAAGCAAGGAAGAATAACTGTCCTGTCTTCTGAACCTGGACCATTCCCCACCCTGGGCCATTCTTCCTACACTAATCAAAGTACACCCTGGAGAGAATGTATAAACCCTAAGGAATGCCTGTCCCTGATTGCTGAGCCTGGACCATTCCTCCTACACTAATCAAATTTCACCCTGGAGAGAATGTATAAACCATAAGGAATGACTGTTCGAACCATTTTCTCTGTTAACCACAAGAGGAAAATAATGTCCTACATCAATCTCCAAAACATACCATTCCTCATGTTAACCTCAATGAGAAATCGTTGTCCGGCGAGGCGAGCCAGTCTTCTTGAGTAACCCTCAAGAAGATAGACTACCCTAGACCACTCCCCATGTTAACCACAATGAGAAGTCGTTGTCTATGATACATCAATAATATGGACCATTTCCCATGTTAACCACAATGGGAAATTGCTGTCCGTCAGAAATCTCAATCCACTTTCCGAACAGGAAAGCATCTGTCCAAGATGGACTATTTTTCAATGAATGTCTTCAATAATATTTACAATCCTCCCTCCCAACCTGTGAGTCATCTCTTCCTTTTTCAATAAGGAAGCCGTTTCCACGAGCTCCAGCTTGAGTACGCAAACTCTTTCATCTTTGATAGAAGCTTTACCAAAATGTCTGCTTATCTGCTCATCTGTGGAGATATGTATTGGAGAACCACTTTCTCCTTTCTAGACTTTCATCATGGATAATTTAATGCTTGATTTTAAATGTACTTTAGTCTGGAACACTGATTTTCTATGAAGGCTTCATGTAGCTCTAAACAATAGAGTATATCATTGTTGGAAAACTGAAACATATCCGTGTGGCACTTCTTATGTCATCATGAGATCTGATCTACTGAGTAATCATCTTGATGTTATAGGAAATCTTCACCATGCTTCTGCTGTGCACTGGAGGTTCTCCACCAAGTTATCTTCTTCTATCTGCATACAAGGGTCTCTTTCTGGCATGCCTCAAAGTCTTGAGATTGATCTTCATACACTCTTTATTCAATTTCTCTGGAGAACATTCTTTTCATTCATCTGATGTAGAACTCCAACTCATGGATGTTGCATATGATATAATGACTCATGTAGAGATAAGTCTAGTTTACTGGAACAAGTAATCATCATAGTCTTCTCCCTCCATTTGGGAGAACCTCTAGTTCTAGATCTCACAATGCTTTCATTCATAAGTCTTCCATACACTGTTCTTCATCACGACTTTCAGTTCCTCTACTTGATTGATTTTAGTGAGTTCATATCAGGCTGGTAATCTTGTGATTCTTGATACAATGACTGGTTTTTCTGGCTTCACTTTCTTGGAATCTTCATGTGTTTCTTTAGTTCTCGGGTCCATGGAGTTTCTTATAGATTCCATGTCCTAAAGATTACATCATAGGATCACGGATGTGGATGAAAAACCAGGGATACTTTAAGGCTTCTCTTTGAAAAATACGTACTATCTTTCATGGCTGCTATCATGGATATATACTTCATCATATTCAATGGATCATAGGATTAGCTCCCTCCTAATCCTTGCTTCATGTATGAGTGCATATAGTCGGCTTCCTCCGTATAACAGAGTCCATGCTTCCATATGCATCCTTATTGTCTTCTGCAATATATAATTGGCTCTCTTGTCTAACAAAGTCCATGCTTCCGTCTTGTTGTCTTTTACAAAATGTCATAATTTTTTTTTTTAATTTCCTCTCAATTTCTGACTTCTTTCTGTCTTTGCTTCTTCTAAGTCTCTTCATGATTGATTCGGCTTATCTTGCAATGGCTTCCACATGATTTGTATTTCATCCTTTCATGTGTATTATCTAATGATATCCATTCTTATCTTGTTGTTCTTTCATAGGTATAGTTCTTCTTGGAACACCTTATCTTCCAAAAGATAGATATACAAGATATGTACAGAGATTATGCAAAGCAAGAAATGTAAAAGAAATAAGAAGAGTTTTGTTACATTTAGAAGAAGAAGTCTCTTCCATCCTGCTTAGTCTTCTTTGTAGGTTCCTTTTCTTCGACAATTGATGCTTCGTGTTTCTCCTTCCTTTTCTTTAGTTCGAGACAATGAATCTTGTAGGGACCATACTTTTGATAGTTGAAGCATTGTACTTCTGAAATGTCTTTCTCTTGATTTGACTTCCTCCTTGAACCAAACTTCCTTTTGTTACTGAAATTCTTGAATCTTGTTGTGAAATATTTATCATCATACTTCTTTTGGGGTTTCTCTTTTGCACTGATCCTTGATTCTTCTTGAGCACAACAAGTCCAAAGTTCTTCAAATGTCGGATACTCCTTCCTTGTGTTCATGCTTGCGGCAAATGCACCCCACATCTTGGGAAGACCATTGAGTACTATGTTTACCAACTCCTTCTCTGAGATGATCTATTCAATAGCTTGTAGTTGATCTCTTAACTGAGAGATTCTCACAAATTATGATGTTATGTTGTCGTCATCATTCATCTTCATGTCACATAGCTCATTCTTCAGACTCATTACTTGTCCAATGTTTCTGACTGAGAAGAGATTTGTTAGGGCATCGTACATTTTCTTCGATGAGTCAAGATGGGAGATGTAGGGTATCAAGTGGTATTTTATAGATTCCACTATGATACTCATAACATTGATATCACTGTCTTTGAACTTCTCCATAGCTGCAACGTTCTGCGATTCCTTCTCTTTTCCTTCTTCAAACTCTGGCTTCACGATCTTTCCTTTCACAATATCCAACACTTTATTCTTGGCAAGGATGAGGTCAATTATTGTATTCCACGTTATGAAGTTAGAAGCTCCATCTAACTTGTTCTCTGACTTCATAGAGTAAGTCATGGCTGCTTGACTTGGTCAAACCCTAGATTTGACCATAAACTTAAACTTGACGTCTTGGTTTGCTGAGAGTATCAGGAGATGCACTAGGATATAGCACATTGATCTATCCAGAGATTAGGTCAATCCATTTACTTAAGGTGCCTCAACAAGAGGATTAGGGTTTCTGCAACTACACCTACTAGTAACCCTAGCTGCAGTGTCTTGGAAGCTGCTCCTGCTAGTAACCCTAGCGGTAGTTCCTTAGTGAGATCAATATCCTAGCGACTATGCTTCCTTCCAGTGTTTAGACTGAATGAAGGAGGCGTGGGCCCATAAAATGTTAGAATATGAAAGATTGTGTGCTCGTTTTTCCATTGAAAATACCCTTGTCACCAAACCATAGGCCGAAGCCACTCTCCGAGCACCTTAACCTTGACAGAGAATCACTCTGGAAGCAAACCTTAGGCTAGATATCCAAACAAAGGGTAGCACACCTTTCCCCAAGGATAGCGCATCACAAATATCTGATCAGATAGTCCAAACCATAGCCAATAGATAGTCAAAGCATAACTTCTAGCTGCAGTAGCTGACACGACAACTCTCCTCCAAACCTGCGCACAAGACTGCAACTGCACTGCACAAAACTAGATCTCTGCAAATGCTGAGATGTGTCAAATGAGAGACTGGCGCCCTGTATTTATAGTGGTTCTGGCAGACTTACTAGGGCCGACTTCTCCTTCTGGGTACCTATATGTTCAATACATTATTATTATTTCTGGACGAATTCTTCTCTTGGAGGATATTAACCTAATATAAATTATCTTCTTGATCCGACAAGTCTTCTAGGGCTATTATCCTACTTATTAGGGTTTCTTCTTTCTTCCTGGAGTATTCTATTTTCGTCAGGTACACACGTGGAGGTAAATACCTCCCGCAACTACCATAATATCAACACAATTTTAATTTGGAAGCATTTCCCCAACAAATAAGGATGCCAAAGATGCACTGCATGCATAATAGCCAACATTTCCTTTTCATAGGTGGATTTACCCAAATGTCGGTCCAATAGATTTTTCTAGTGAAAGCCAAAGATCTGCCATCTTGCATAAGGACTGCCCCAATTCCTTTCCTTGAAGAATCACATTCCAGAACAAAAGTCTTGGTGAACTTGAGTAGCGGGAGAACCAAATTTGTGCACATAGATTATTTCAAGGCTTAGAAGGATTGATCCCTAGTTGGAGTCCAACTGAAAGCATTCTTATTAAGGAGAGAAGTGAGGGGAGATGCAATTTTTCTATAATTATGCACAACCTTGTGGTAATAACTCATTAGACCCAAGAAACCTCACAAAATTTTAAGAGTTTTAGGACTGGGCCAATACTTCATAGCTGCTATTTTTTGTGGATCCACATAGACACCATCCTTGCCAACAATATGGCCCAAGGCACATTTGGACTATTCAAGAAGATTCTTTGCTGAGATAGTAAGTGTAAGACTTGATCCACATGGGCTAGATGGGCTTGCCAAGTTTTACTATAGATGATGATATCATCAAAGAAAACTAGGACAAATTTATGGAGGAAGGGGAAGAAGACATGATTCATGAGACTTTGAAAGGTGGAGTGTGCATTACACAAGCCAAAGGGCATGGACAGAAACTCATAATGGACCTCACGATTTCAAAAGGAAGTTTTCCGAATATCTATTTCTTTCATATGTATTTGGTGGTAGCCAGAAAAAAGTTCAGGTTTGGTAAATAATTGAGCACCACTTAACTCATCCAAAAGGTCATCAATGATTAGAATGGGGAATTTAAATTTGATAGTAATTTTATCGAGAGATCTAAAATCATGGCACATGCGCCATATTCCTTATTTTTTGAGTACCATGACAATAGGGGAAGAATAAGGGCTAGTACGAGGACATATAACACCCATCATTAGAAATTCATGAACAATTTTCTCAATTTCAATCTTTTGGGAAAAGGGGTGATGATAAGGGTGAACATTGGGAGGAAGATTGCTAGGGACAAGGGGTGTTGAATGATCATGGGTGCCATGGGAAGGAGGAAGGCCTTGGGGGTTGAAAAAAACATATTGGTGTTTGGAGAGAAAAGACTGTATGTTAGGATGAACAATAGGGGAATGAGTCTCAATTGCTTGAATGGAATGGAGCTGTGAAATAATGCTAGAGAGACCTTTTTTGAGTAGTTTCTCCATTATGTGGGATCTGATTATCTCAGGAGATCTTACAATGATGACTTGGAAATGATATTGTTTTCCATCCTATTGGAAGATCATGGTTAATGCTAATGTTTTGGTAGCTGCGGGAGGTATTAAATTCCAAGTGTAACCTTTGTACCTAGAATAGAATATTCTGGAAGTAAGAGAACCATTAAACATATGTTTGAAAACCCTATAAGAGAATTCTACCCAAGGAGAGTAATAATAAAGAAATAGAAAACCCCAGAAAGAGAATTCGGCCCTACCAGAAAAAGTCAAAGTAAATTATATTTGCCAGAAAAGATAGGTCATCCCTGTGGGAAAAGTTAACTGAAAGAATAAGTATAAATAAGGTGATGCCTTAGCTCATTTGTACACTTACACACACTCACTTAGCAGAAGAAGGGCACAAGTCTGAGGAGTAGTATCTGCAACAACTGTAGTTGCAACAGAAAGAGGCACACGTTTGGAGAGGGTGGTGCAACAATTGTTGTGGTGTAATCTCAGTCTTTCTGGTATCTCTCTTGTGTGATTCACTTGGTAAAGATACACTTCTATTAATAGAGGTACGTTCTCTTGGTATTGTGTTGATGCTGCAACAATGGTGTTTCTGGTTAGGGTTTATCTATTGGTTCTAGTGTGGACTTTCCATAATCATTCTATCTAAGAAAAGGTTAGTGTGCTCAGGGGTGGCATAGTGAATGCCTATGGTTGGGTGACAATGATGTGACATTGTCTATGGTTAAACGAGCATACCAAAATTTTAACATGGTTTCAGAGCTAGTTTCATTCGTAACAATCTAATAACTGGAAGGAATATCCTCAGTTTCCCCCATTGTCAATCTCATTGAGAACTTATTGAACCCATAAAGAAGGTTTCCTAAGTAGGGCACATCTTTCCCCCAAATCAGATCTCCAAAATTTTGAAATTAAAAATTAGGGTTTCCTCATAAAACCCTAGGTCTGCAGTGCCAGTTGCAGTTGCAGTACTAGTTATAGTTGCAGTGCCAGTTGTAGTGATAGTTGCAACACCAGTTGCAACATTAGTTGCAATACCAGTTGCAAATCCTCTGGACCAGTGAAGTTTTTGTGAAACATTGGGCCTAATTTTTGGTTGTCCTAGTGGGCCTTACCATAGTGCATCTCCAGCTACCTTCAGATTGTAAGTTGGAGCACTTTGAAGTTTTAGGATTCATGATTGCTTGTCGCTGTTTGTCACTCCTACTAGAGGTATGTAATTATATGTGTTTAAAATATATCATTTTATTAAGGGTACTTGCAGGAGAAGGGATATTTTGGAAAAAGAACAATTGTAGATCCAGAGGGATCTCAGATCCAACAGATTCAGAGGAACAACACACTCCAGGTTTGATTGTTTTTATATGCCTCTAGTTGTTATGGATTTATTGTGATCTTATGAACATATAGTTGTATTTTGATCTCTTGAATTTATAATAATCATACTAACCTTTGGTCAAAGTTAAAGTTATAAGATTACTCTAGTCAAAGTATTATATTAATTAAGGTTGATATTTTTGAGTTTACTTACATTATATTCCCTAACTTAGATTTATGTCAAGAAAGATTATTGTCTTAGTACAGGGGATAGGTTGGAGAGAATACTTGTCATCTTGAATGAAGGAGACTCGGAAGAAAATAAAAAACACTCATTCTTGAAGATAAGACTCCAGGTTCCAGGTTTGATTGATTAAATTTGCACGTATCAAGTTTGATAATTACTACATTACAAGTAAACATTATAGTTGTGACAACAATCCTTGAAAGGTTCTATTACTGCTAGATACAATGAATACTTTGTAGCTGTAAATGTGTTGAACCTGCACAAAATAGATCTAGCTAAACAATAATACACACATTTGCAGAGAGAATTGGAGAAAGAAGAAGAAGGAGAGAAAGAATGAAAGAATTCTCATTAATTGTTATGAATAATGAATAGTTTACACATGATACACTCTGTATAACTCAATGACTATGAAATGGAGGAGAACCAGTGCACCATAGTGGTGGTATAGAGTGATCTGGACACACACCAACAATTACAAGAGTGAAATTCCACCTAGTCTAGTCTCTTAGGCAATTACATGAGTGAACTTACACCTAGTTGAGTTAACTGGTCAACTAGTCTTCAGTTAATTGACTGAACATAGAGTAGTGAGGAGTTAACTCAGGGAATCAAGGCTAATGCGCTAGTATGGTGATGATACCAAGGCAAGGTCAAATTATCATGGTGATGATCCCAATGTTTCATGGTGACAAAACCAATGCAACATCTAAACTCAACTCAATTAGTCAAACTGAAGTGTCAACTGAAAGAGAATATTCTCCAAGCGGAATATTCTCCCCTAAAATATAGGAGACATGATAATGACTAATTGTGACTAATAAACAAGGAAAAAACTTAGGAAAAATAATTCCTAGGTGTGTGTGAAGTAACTCCAACACCCCCCTTGAACATTACTATTGTGAAAATAAAGAATGGGTCCTGACAACAAGGCCATGTTAGGTACCCAAATACAAAAGATACACTGAAATAAAGTGATGGAAGTGGGAAAGTCTCATGGGAAACCCCCCCCTTCAAGGTAAAATGTATATAAAAAGAAGAACTATAGTTGCTAGGCAACTGTGTCCTTCACTCCAAGACGTCTTCGCAGAGAATGGAACTTCTGCATAGTGAAGGTCTTGATGAAGATGTCTGCCATATGTTCTGCTGAAGGATAGAACTATAAGTCGATAATCCCCTCGTGTACTAAGTCCCGGATGTAATGCATGTGGATATCAATGTGCTTCATCTGCTTCCTCTAAAATGGATCTCTGCATAACTTCAGAGTGCTCTGGTTGTCACACCAGATGATGATCGACCGATGAAACTGAACACCCAACTCAGTGAGAAAATGTTGTAGCCACATAGCCTGGATGGTTATGTTAACTACCCCTCTATACTCTGCCTTGGTTGAAGATAGAGAAATGGAAGCTTACTTCTTGCTGGATCAACAGATAGGCCCAAAACCAAGACTAAGTGAGTAAACAAATGTGGAATTGTGATTAGTGCTATCTCCAACCCAGTCATAATCAGTAAACCCGATGAGATCTAATGTAGAGTCTGCTACATAATGAATCCCAAATTTGATGGTGCCTTGTACGTATCGAAGTATACGCTTTGGAACCTTCCAATGTAGCTCATGCGACTCCTGCATGAACCTGGAAACTGCATCAACTGCATAGGAGAGGTCTGGTATGGAGTGTGTGAGATACAACAATATCCCCACTAGCTGTCTATACAGTGTGCTGTCAACCAGTGGAGTCTCCCCACCATCCTCAAGTTTGACTCCTGATAGGAAATGATTCGGAGCAGACTTGCAGTCTGTCATGTGAAATATCTCAAGGAGATCTCATGCATACTTGGCCTAAGACAGTTTGATGCCTGATGCATCCTAAATGATCTCGAGTCCAAGGAAGAAGTGTAGCGGACCTATGTCTGTCATCAAAAACCTGTCATGTAGAATACTCTTGACTGTACTAATTGCTAAAGTCAAGCACCCGATGATCAACAAATCATCAACATACAAAACTAAAATTAGAAGTGAATCAGATGCCCTGAGCATGTAGACATTCGGGTCTGATTTACAATGTACAAAGTTCTGTGACAACAGGTAGGAATCGATCTTGGCATACCATGCCCTAAAATCCCGCTTGAGGCCATAAAGTGACTTCTTCAACCGACAGACCAAAGATGAGTCCTGCATAAATCCCTAGGGCTGATCCATGTAGATATCCTCAAAGAGATCACCGTGAATAAATGCATTCTTCACGTCGATCTGATGGAATTACCATCCCTTTGTTGTCGCAATGGAAAGTGCCAATCATATGGATTCCATCTTCTCTACTGGAGAGAAGGTCTCATCATAGTCAAGACCATGAACCTACTAAAAGCCTTTGGTGACAAGCATGACTTTGTATCTTCTAATCTGTCCATACACTGCACTCTTGGTCCTGTAGACCCATCTTCATTTGACAAGTTTCCTCCCAGAAGGAAGGGGAACCAGATACAAAGTCTGGTTCTCGAGGAGGGAGTTGTACTCTTCCTGCATGGAGAATTCCCAAAAGATATTTCCAAAAGCCTCAGCATAAGACTGTGGATTTGAAGATTGAACTAAGAAAAGATGCCTGGAAGGAAATGGTTCAGTGGCAGTGAGTGCAACAAGAGGCTCCTTGAAATCATATCGAGTCCTCCTAGTATCGGCTGGATCACCAACGAGATCGCCTGCATCTTGAAGAGTAGTATGTGCCCACTTGGGCCTCTGCTCTGGCTCTGCAACTGCATCTGGATGATCTGACTCTGCATTCGAATGTACTGACTCTGAATCTGAATCATCTGAGTCTTATGAATTAGAATCCTCATCTAAAGAAGAGTCAACATGTGCATGCTCATCATCCAGGATAAGTGGAAGAGTGAAGGTGTCTGCATGAGACTGCTGAGGTACATGCGAGACACTTTCCTCGAATTGGACACTACACTCAATGATGAGCTGGTTTGAGGAAGATCAATAAGCCGATATCCCTTCACACCGTCAGGGTATCCAAAAAAAATGCTCTCATTTCTATGTGGATCAAGTGCCTTCCTCCTTTCAAAGGAAATCCGAGCCCATGCACGTGAACCGAAAATGTGAAAGTGGGTCACTTCTGGTTTGAGGCCGCTCCAAGCCTCATAGGGGGTTTTATCCTTGAAAAATCTACAGGGAGATTTGTTTTGGATGTATTTTTCACAATTAAGTGCTTCGGCCCATAGTCTCTGTGGTAGAGACTTTGCATGCAACATGCAAGATGCCATCTCCTTTAGAGATCTATTTTTCCGCTGGGAAACTCCATTTTGTTGTGGAGTATAGGGAAATGTGTGTTGAAACTAGATCCCTGCCTCATGGCAAAGATCACGGATCTCATGATTTACATACTCTCCTCCATTATCATTTCGAAGGACCTTGATCTTCTTTCTGGATTGTGTCTTAACTAGGGATTTGAAATCTTTGAGGTGTTGAAAGACCTCGAATTTTTGCCTGAGAAAGTAGATCCATGTAAAATGTGAGAAATCATCAACAAAAATGAGAAAAAACCTAGCTTTGTTGATCGATGGATATGGAAAAGGACCCATAAGGTCACTGTGGATCAGATCTAAAGGTGCAGAGGCTCTCTGAGACTTTCCCTTGTCGAATTTCTCTTGAGGGTGTTTCCCGAGAACACATCCCTCACACACTCCCTTAGAGAAATGGATGTCTGGTAGACCATCAACCAATATTTTTTTTCTAAGCTGTTGCATGTATCTGAAATTCAAATGTCTAAACCTTTCGTGCCATATCCTACTACTTTCATCAGCATGAGTAAGCAGGAAAGTAGAATCAGGTTCAATGAATTCAGAAAAAGTATACAATCTAGACTGATGATTTACCTCACCGGTAGCAACCCTGGAGTTGGTTTGCATGTTGTAGATGTCCAAGGAATTTGGTGTGAATATGAATTTATTTTTGCTACCAGAATTCATCATCTCATACATGGAGAGAAGTTTGACAGAAAGTTTGGGAACGTGCAACACATTCTCAAAGATTCTGTTGGTGAGTTCAATCCTTCCTTTGCCAGTGACTTCGACATAAGAGTTGGTCCACCATCAGAATAGGAGGACCTTTGCATGCATCCAAATAATATTATACTGCTTTTGAGGCATCCATGTGATGTGATGCTCTTGAATCAATGATCCAAGCATTGGGAGATGAGTTGATGGCAATCAATGCATGGCTAGAATTGCCTTTCTTGGAATTCATATCTTTTGGCTTCTTCTTCTTGGCACTATCAGGGATGCGATCTCCAAGGTTGTTTTTATGAAGTATTTGAGACATCAGATATTTTTTTTTTGCATGCATGCAGATTCTGAATGGAATCTTTTGTGACAATACGTGTATTTTTATCCTTTCTTCCCTTTTCTCCTTTGGATCTAGAGGCATCGGTGAAAGGTTTTGTGTACCCTTCCTTCTTCGGATGTGCATGATATTTCCATTTATATTTATATTTATATTTATGATATTTTTGGCTGCCACCATGCACAATGAGTGCATGTTCCCTTGGGCCTTTGATTGTTCCCATGTTGATGAGCTTGGTTTTCTCTTATGTCAGAGATTCGATAAAGTCCTCAAGAGAAGGCATCTTCTAGGTGGTTCTAGAGGAGAATCTGATAGTATGGAATGTGGATACAAATACATAGAATTCAGGACCAATATTGGAGAGAATGGTGAGAACCATTTGTTTCTCCTTCGATTTATCAACCCCGCAAGCTTTGAGTTGCGATAATAAACCCTTGAATTTTGTAAAGAAATCTTGGATATTGTCGAAGATTTTTGGATCCAATGTGAGTAGCTCCACCTACAACATGTTTTCCCTCATCTCATCATGTTTTCCAAAGAGCCCTTCCAAAGTTTTTCAGGATTTGTTGGGAGTCTTACAGGAAGATATGTGAAAAAGGAGATCGAGAGAAATAAGACTGCAAATTGTTCCGAGTGCCTCATCCATGTGATTTGAGTAATTGGATTTTTCTATGGATGATGTTGGTTCTGTATCTATATTCAAGGTTAACCTATACAACCCTCTAGTTCAGAGATGTATGGCTATTTTATCCTTCCATGCAACATAGTTGTAAGGTGTAAGAATAAATTCTTTTTGGAAATCCATCTTTCCGCTGTCTTCAATCTTTTGTACCTGCAAAAATTTTTGGTGTATCTTTCGCTTAGTAGTCCGTCGGCTTTGATACCATGTAAATGTGTTGAACCTGCATAGAATAGATATAGCTAAAAAATAATACACACATTTGCAGAGAGAATTGGAGAAAGAAGAAGAAGGAGAGAAAGAATGAAAGAATTCTCATTAACCGTTATGAATAATGAATAATTTACACATGATATACTCTGTATAACTCAATGAGTGCACATTGGAGGAGAAACAATGCACCATAGTGGTGGTATAGAGTGATATGGACACACACCAACAGTTACGGGAGTGAACTTCCACCTAATCTAGTCTCTCAGGCAGTTACGGGAGTGAACTGCCACCTAGTTGAGTTAACTAGTTAACTAGTCTTCAATTAACTGACTGAAAAAAGAGTAGTGAGGAGTTAACTCAGGGAATCAAGGCTAATGCGCCAGTCTAGTGATGATACCAAGGAAAGGTTGAATTATCATGGTGATGATCCCAATGTTTCATGGTGACAAAATCAATGCAACATCTAAACTCAACTCAACTAGTCAAAATGAAGTGTCAACTGAAAGAGAATATTCTCCAGGTGGAATATTCTCCCCTAAAATATAGGAGACTGGATAATGAATAATTATGACTAATAAACAAGGAAAAACCTTAGGAAAAATAAATCCCAGGTGTGTGTGAAGTAACTCCAACAGTAGCATGTGAGTACTATTGATATAAATGCTTATTGTACTTATTTGTAAGATGAACTAACATCTCCTCTAGGAGATACTTATTGTTTTTCTTCTAGGCAGGTCACTTTGGTAATGATATGTTTATTACCATGAATTTGTATTTTATTCTTGTTAACATAGATATGTTCTTATGTAAATGATATTATATTGGAAATTATTTTGCTCTTGTTTTTCTTGTTCTCAGAAGGTTACCATGGAGGAATGATTGGTCACAACACTAGAAGAGTGTTGTTCCTATTTCTTATTATTGTATTTTTTATTTTGGTTCTTTTTCCAGGATGGTCACAAGTGATATCTCTGAGACGGATCTATTGTGATGATTTTTATCATTATTGTTTTTATTATTATTATAAGAGTATTATTCTTGTCTATTGTTTTCCCTTGTTGTTTTGGGAAGGTCACATGTGATAAATCTGAGGGGAGCTATAGTGATGGTTGTAAGAGGCAACAAATTAGATGGTATATAGTTTGAGACATGGAGCAGACTATCAATATAAGAAGTTGTATACACGACTGCATACATCCTTGTACCGAAAAAAAGAGAGGATGATGTAAAAACCTTATGGAAAGAAGGGTACTTTTGCAAGATACACAGTATATCATATGGAGTAGAAGGCTCCAAAGATGACCAAATAGATCTTTCTAGTATAGTCAATCACCTTTCAGATCATCAGGAAGATTTAGTAGATGCAAATGGGCCTACCGATAATCATTGCAGTAACCAGGAAGAGACCATCATGGTCCCCTGTCACTTTGCAGGATGTAAACATATATAGAATTGATAATCCATATCATGAGGATTAGATGGCTCCACCGGTGGTGAGGAAGATGACCCCACCAAGTAACATCTCAAAAGTAGCTAGAATTCACAGGGATCTATCCCTCACGATCTAGTAGGGAGAAACAACCTCCCTAAGACCATTCATAGGAGACTTCAGAGGAAATCATCACACACAGAGGGAGAAGATAGCTCCAAATATTATATAGACTCATAGGGAGTCAAGCTTTAGAGGGAGCATGAAGAATCAGAGTGATCCTGATCTTAGAGAGAGTCAATGGCCTAGATATTTTCATTCATAAAGTATTCCTCCTCATATTCAAATGGGAGAGAGAGACGTCTTTTAGGACTAACAGATAGGTGCCATGAGTTGAGGAGGCTATATCAAAGCTTCAAATGCTTCAAGGAGATATGAGACCTACCAGGAATATTCCCTTGCTTCAGTGACAGAGGAGGAAGTAGTCAGAAGGACTAGGATATGGATTTTTTCCTTGAGACCAGAAGGGAAGTCAGTGGTGGCTTCCAAATTGATATACAAGATCAAACATGCTGCTGGTGGTAGCATAGTGATGTACAAAGCCTGATTCATGGCCAGAAGATTCTCCCAGCAAGAGGAAAAAGATTATGATAACAGAATTGCTTCATTAATTAGAAGAAATGTACATAGATAAGGAGTTTCATGTCTGTAGAATGAAGAAAAATTTGTACATGCCTAAGAAAGAACCCAGGGCATGATATGCTATATCAAATAGTTTCCTAATGAACTTGGTCTTTACCAAGAGTAAAGTAGATTCCAACCTTTACTACAAGGTTGTGGATGGTGTACCAATGATATTTCTATTATATGTGGATGGCCTATTTCTAATAGGGAACGAGAAGCTCATCGTTGCATGCAAGAGAAAGCTTGCATCAGAGTTTGAGATGAAAGACCTGGGTATGATGCATTATTTCATGGGTCTGGAGGTATGGCAGAGAATGGATGTGATTTTCCTTAATCAAGGAAAGTATGCAGTAGAGATCCTAAATATATTTTGGATGATGGGTTGCAAGGCCATGCCTACTCCTATGGTGATGAATCTGAAGTTGTTGTGTGATACTTCTTCAAAGATAGTGGATTCCACCATGTATCACTTTACCAGAGATATGGTTTAGAAGGGAGTAGTGAAGCTTCAATATGTTGCTATAGATGAGCAGATAATAATCGTGTTGAACAAGCCTATGTCGAGACTGAAGTTTGTGTACCTCAGAGACAATTTTGGTGTGGTCCAGAAGGACTTCCCTAGTAAGAGGGATTGATGAGTTACATACGTGACTCTAGATAAAATCATGGTATACTGTGGAAAACAAGTTTTCATGCCTGGGCATTGACTGTGGCACTAGTCAGGGTGATGTGTATGTATATCCTTTGGGGAGAGCATGTTTTCCTAGCTATGGAGGCCCAACCATTTTGTGTGGTTGGAGGCTTCACACAGATCCTTCAGGGATGGCGTGTCTCTGGGAAGGATAGAGGGCCAATCTAGTGTGTTGGATGTCTTCTACTCCAGTGATATAGTTTGGTACGCAGGTATGCTATTCCAGTGAAACGGTTTGGTACGCAAGTCTGCTACTCCAGTGAAATAGTCTAGTACACAGGTACTTCAGTGAAATATTCTGGTATGCATAGCTACTCCAGTGAAATAGTTTGGCACACTGAGATATTTATACTCTAGTGAAATAGTCTGATATGCATAGCTACTCTAGTGATATAGTCTGGTACATTGAGATATTGCTACTCTAGTGAAATATTCTGGTATGCATAGCTACTCCAGTGAAACAGTTTGGTATGCTGAGATATTGCTACTCCAGTGAAATATTCTGGTATACATAGCTACTCCAGTGAAATAGTTTGGTACACTGAGATATTGCTACTCCAGTGAAATAGTCTGGTACACATAGTTACTCCAATGAAATAGTCTGGTATGGTGAGATATTTCTACTCCAGTGAAATAGTCTAGAACGCATAACTACTCTAGTGAAATATTCTGGTACGCCGAGATATTGCTACTTCAGTGAAATATTCTGGTATGCATAGTTACTCCAACAAAATAGTCTGGTGCGATGAGATATTGCTACTCTAGTGAAATAGTCTAGCATGCATAGCCACTCCAGTGAAATAGTCTGGTACACTTAGATATTGCTACTCTAGTGAAATATTCTGGTACACATAGATACTCTAGGGAAAAAGTATGGTACACTGAGATATTGCTACTCTAGTGAAATAGTCTGGTACACATGTTACTAGTTATGTATGAACTAGATGCCAGATTCTTATGAGTTGGCGAGTTACTAGTTCTACATGAACTAGATGCCAGATTCTGTGTGAGTTGGCAAGTTGAATCCCCATCATGAAATAAATCTCGAAAGGATGATGAGACCCCAAATGCATGACTATGACATGACCATCAGATATTCTGTGTGTGTGACTATGACAGAGCTTGTGTGGCTATGATGATGTTACTTGTTACATGATCTGTTTGATCATAAGATGGCCTGTTTGTCCATGCTACTTGTGACATGATCTATTTGATCATGAGATATCCTGTGTGGCTATGGTGATGCTACCTGTAGACTGGTCTATAATACCATGTGAGTCTTTCCCATGCCATGTGAGATGGATGGATGTGTTTGAGACCATTACATGAAGAACATATTAGTTAATACCTCTCTAGTTAAGAGGGAGTGTTGATGTTTTGGTAGCTGTGGGAGGTATTAACCTCCAAGTTTAACCTTTGTACTTAGAATATAATATTTCTAAAGTAAGAGAACCTTTAAAAAAATGTGTGAAAACCCTATAAGAGAAGTCATTCCAAGGAGAATAATAATAAAGAAATAGAAAACCCCAAAAAGAGAAGTCGACCCTACTAGAAAAAATCAAAGTAAATTATATTTGCCAGAAAAGAGAGGTTGGCCCTGTGGAAAAAGTTCACTGGAAGAATACGTATAAATAAAGTGATTCCTCAGATCATTTGTAAACTTACACACACTTAATAAACATAAGGAGGGCACAATTATGAGGAGCAACAACTGCAGTTGCATAAGAAGGAGGCACACGTATGGAGAGGGTGGAGAAACAGTTGCAGTGGTGTAAGCTTAGTCTTTATGGTATCTCTCTTGTGTGATTATATTGGTAAAGGTACACTTATATTAATAGAGGTATGTTCTCTTGGTATTGTGTTGCTACTACAACAATGGTGTTTTTGGTTAGGGTTTATCTATTGGTTCTAGTGTGGACTTACCTGAATCATTCTATCTAAGAAAAGGTTAGTGTACTCAAGGGTTGCATAGTGAATTCCTATGGTTGGGTGACAATGCTGTGAAATTTTCTATAGTTAAATGAGCATACCAAAATTTTAACAGTTAAATCCTTGAAATCCATGGCGATGGGGCCAAGTGTGCGCAACCATTCAACACCTAGAACAATGTCACAAATGCCCATGTCAATAGTAAACATATAATATTTGAGGTGGTAATGACCAATTTTTAGGTGCACATTTTCACAATTCCCTCCACTGTCTATGAGGGAAATGACTTTCCTATGCTTGATATATCCAATTAATTTAAGTGTTTGAGGCGAAGAGATACCGGTGAGGGAATTCAAGGAGATAATTTGTTCAAGTTCTGGGGGATCAGAAGGATAGGTATGATCATCTACTGGGATTATATCTCTAGGAGGGAAAGCATCAATATCCTCTTTAGCAACGTCCTAAAAAATGTCCATAAACAATTTTTTCTTCTTACACTTGTGCCCTAAAAAATATTTGTCATTACAGTTATAACAAAGACCCTTGAGTTGGCATTCAACCATTTATGCTCTGGTTAATTTTTGGACATTAAGAGGACATGGATGAGGGGTGGGGGTTGGTGGGATGGGAGCGAGGAAGAAATGAGGGTTTTCGGTTTTGGGAAGAGACAAATTTTTGTGCTTCCTTGGCTCTATGAGTGGATTCAAGACAAGTATGGGGGTGAGCCATTAAGACATGGGTGCGGATGTCATCTTTAAGGCCACTAATGAAGCATTCACATAAGAAGTTGTCAGACATGCCTTATGTTTGGAAATACAAGTGCTCAAAGACATATATATATTCTTCCACTGTACCAAACTATTTCAACTTGGTTAAATGACCTAAATGATGGGTGTCGGTCTCAAAGAGTTCATATAAGTTGACAACAAATAGGGTCCAAGAAATATACCCTTGGCATGAATTTTTATGCCATTTCCACCATTGAAAACATTCAAGATCCAAATAAAGGACATCGATACGAAGTTTGGAAAAATCATCAGTAATTCCATGCAAGGAGAAATAATGTTCCATTTGAGTAAACCAACCTGTGGGGTTAGAGCCATCAAATTTATTCACATCAAATTTGGGAATACGAAGGTCACGATGAAGGAGGTTGTTCTTAAAGGCCATGGTATGGGAGTAATCGTCTCATTCAAGGTGTGAAGGTTGTTCATTAGAGGTAGGGCCCTGGGACTGGCTCATTCATTGTTTTGGGGTGGCTTTGAGGGAGTCAAATTTTGTAGTGAGGTATTAAAATTTGGAATTAACGACATCAATTTAAGAAGTCATGTGTTGGATGTTGGTATTTTTATGATTGGTTTTTGGTTGTAAGGAAATGGTTTCTTGGTTGTCAGTGTGGGCCATTGTGGAAGTAGGTAGTTGGGTTTAAAAAGAAAAGGGTTATGAGTGAGGGGTACCACTACGATCTATGCGAAGATAGGATTTCAATGGAATAGGTCACAAATAAGGGTACCGATAAGGGTGTGTGGGTCCACATGAAAAAAATGATTATAAGTGATGGATACTATTGTGATCAGGGTGAAGAGAGGTTCCAGTTTGATAGGTGACAAATAAGAGTGCTAGTAGTACCACTACACTCGTTTTTTTACTCCCACAGAGTTATATGCTAGTTTGAAGAATATTGTAATTACTAAATTTCCATATTGTAATCAGGGAAAATGTGTAGGAATTTCTCAACCTGGATGTAGGAGGCTGGGTTGCACTGCAAAATTTCCCCTCTATTTCTGTTCTTTTTTGTTCCAACAACAAGGGCTAGTGTTTTGAGGGTTTCTATGGACAAGGGTTTTCCATGTCATATAGATATATGATATACATGTGAGGTTGAAAAATAATACTCAGCCCAATATCTTAAGGCACCAACTAAGGAGGATCGACCGTACCCTTAGCCATACTACCCGATTACCCAGGTACGCGCAAGTGATATTTCTAAGTGATGTTCTTGGTGCCACTATAACAATCATGCGATCGATAAGACGATCTATAACTATTTTAAGAGAACTAAGTGACTCCCTATATATGCAAAGGTATGTGGGAGTGATGTTCATGTACAAGTGCTATCTAATGCAGTACTACTTGAAGGGGTACCAACAAGGGTTACATAGGTTTCCAACTAGGTGAAATAGTGGTTTCGAGTAACCTGTGAAACCGCCTGTATTTGCTACATGTAGTCTTCCCCAACCACTATTTTACCCACCAGATGACAAATCTTTGTGCTTTAAAGACGTCAATAGTACACGTCTCTACCCTAAAAAAAATTGTCTAAATTTCTATAGAGGAAAGTACTCTGATACCACTTGTAAAGCACTAGATGTATTATGCAAAGCAAAACAAAATAACCATGATGAATACCAACAAAAACAATGAAATACAAAGAACAATAACACCAAAAATGATACCTTTATTGATAGAAATCCAAGTTCACTTGTCTCTTCGAGGGGGAAACCACCATTAGAGCAGGAGCTAAATTACAAAATAATTCTCAAGAGAAAAATTTCCCATGCTTTATACTCCTATTTATACTATTTATAGCTTATAGAGAACATTATATAGGAATATATTTCTAGAAGAAAAAGATTTTATTAAGTCTTCTTAGATTATACATGTTCACATTATTACTTAGGCCTTATTTACTAATTTATCCCTTTATTACATATAAAACATATTATTCTACCTACATGAGCGGTTAGGGAGGTTAGGTCCCTAACACATAAGCTCATATGTATTATTGCCCTCCCTTACCTCTCATATATATAGAAGAAGGATAAAGTCCTTCACTCACTCATTAATTCTTGTGTAGAGTTGTGATTAGGAGGAGTGTACGACTTCTCCTCTCTCTCTTGGATAATTTTATGTACATGATCTCTTTCTCTTAGAGTCGCTAGTGTTTCTTGAGTTTGTTGGAGAATATTGAAGACTACGGTTAGGGTTTCATCCCTTGGGGATTTGGATATTTGATTTTTGAGATGAAACCATAGGTTTTACTTGGTCAAGAGAAGAAAAATATGACACATATTTCCTTGAAGGAGTTGCTTTTGTGATGCATGTTTGTTGGATCTCCTTGTTGTGAGCTAAATTTCTCTTGGTTTCCCCTAGCTAGTGTTTTGGAGAGCTAGAAGATTGTACTAACCTTGTGATAAGGATATGGTAGGTACATGAACATCATCTTTATGCATATTAATGAAATTTCCAACTATCCAATACCTAGTGTAAATTGTAGATTTGATTTTCAACCATCTATATTCTTTATGGTGTGTGATTTCCAACACATTATGTGTTGTTAATTTGACATAGTTTAAGGATGAATATGTTAAGTTATTAACATTATAATTGAAGAATATAAGGGCATATTTACTACTATGTTTATGGTTGTTGTAAATGTTTTTAGATCTATTATATTCATGATAAGGTTACCCTAGATGGATGTAATTTATTGGAACATAATATTGGTATCTTTTCTTCTGAATTGCCTAGTGGATTGGGGTTGTTTAGATTGAAATATAGTTCATTGCTGCTATTCTTTTGTTTCTGTTTCATAATATCCATAATGCTGAAAATTCATAGGGTTAAGATTCAAGAAACCTCTTGTTAAAAGGTGATTTTTTTTTGCATTAAAACTTATGATTGAAAAAATTTCTACATGGTATCAGAGCTTTTGTGGTTGAGATCACTGTAGGTGTAAGAGGGATTTTGTATTTTAGCTAATGAATACATGTAATAGGTTCTTGAACTTGTTTAAGGTTGTTTGTTATGATACCGTATGTTTCTTGAGAGAAGCACTTGGAACTTTGGAAGAGTTTCTTCTTCTTCATATTGCAGATTTTTTAGGATGGATCTGGATTTTATCTCTTGCTTGTCCTTTAAGACTATGTCTATTGTTGGTTGGTATGTGGATAGTGGAGCTTCAGAACATATTACATATGGCATGTCTTTATTTAGCAGGATTCAAGAGTAAGAGGGAGAGATGAGTGTGGATCTTGGTGACGATGCTACTTATCCTATGAGAGGAGTTGGCTCCATTTCCTTCCATGTGCCTTAAGGTGATGTTCTTGAGTTGAATAATGTTCTGTTTGTTCCTCGTTGAAGAAGAATATTATTTTAGTTTCTTATATGACATATGTATAATGCAAAGTTTCATTTGAAGGACAATAGTTACCCATCAATGGTGGAAGTCTAGCTAGTTCGAGGACTTTGGCTAGTGGGATGAGAGAGGGTGGCATTTACAAGTTACTTGCTGATCTAGTGGCACCTCTACATTCCAATGAGAGGATGGATGAGTCTTCTAGTTTTGAGGAGGATTGAGAGAATTTATGAGTGCTCAGATATTTAGTGAGGGGAATTATACCTCCTAAGATATATGTGAGTCATACTGCATTGGTCTCTTCCATATGTGAGCCTTATAGTTGTCTTAAGGAGGAGAGGTGTGATACCTTGATGGAGGATGATGAAAAGGACGATTCTGTGTTTTTAACCCATGGCAGTATTGTAGAGTACATGGATAGGGTCATTGGATTCTCTTGTACATAGGAAGTTTTCCATGATGTTACCGTTGCTTTAGGATTCTCTTGGGATGAGGGAGTTAATCTAGTTTACGTTGGTTTCACTAACAAAGGATTTAGGGTGCATTAGAGAGATTCCCATGTTGAGAAGTTGTGGATAAACTTGCATAGGTTGTTACCTATTCCAAAAGTTTTGTATTTTAGGATTGAGGAGTTAAATTGTGCATATTTATATCTTTGTGACTTTGATAGATGTGATATACACATCTTGATATTGTATGGAGATGTGATTATCTTTATAGGATGTTCTGAATAGATAATGATGTGGTGTTTGTTGACTTTGGCCTATGATTTTGACTTGATATATGGTGGATATTGGTATGATTCTTATATTCCAAGGTTATGCTCATTCATATTCACATGTGGCTTTGAGGTATCGAGGCGTCGTGATAGCATGGGTGATAGTTCCTTTTCATGAGAAAATGGTTGATTATGACACTACAACATGTGAAAATTTGTATGTGGTAGGTTTGGTGGAGTTGCATAGAAAGTCTATAGGTGTGGGTGAAAACAGTTTCCTCATAAAGAGGGACTATTATTTTTCAAGGTTACTCCTGAAGTGTTTTTAGCATCTTTGGGGGTACTTCATGAGATTTTGGGTACATGGTGTATAATTAGCCCCTATATGGTCCATGATGGATTTGCTCATGGAAGATGGATTACTCAGTGGTTGCTTGACCTCAGTTGGGTTCTTGCATATATTCTTACCTAGGGTGTTGGAGATATTTTAACAACTTTGGTGACATTTTACACAATGGACACATGGATATAGTTACTTTCTTGGAGAACACCCTACTTAGGATGAGGAGTGTTTTTCATCTTGAAGGAGGGAATTATTCCTTAGACAACACATGGTATATTGGATGCTTTCATAGAGTCTTGGAGTTGACTTGGATATGCCTGGGTTATGGAAATGTTTGTGTAAGAGGAATGGACCCAGTGGAGTACTGTAAATGCATTGAACCTGCACATAATAGATCTAACTAGAAATTGATAGTTGCAGAGAAAATATGAGAAAAGAGAAGAAGGAGAGAAAGAATGGAAGAATTCTCATTAACCAAATGAACGAATGATAATTTACACATGATATACTCTATATATATCAATTAATGTGCACTGGAGGAGAATCCAATGCACCATAATGGTGGTCTAGAGTGATATGGACACACACTAACAATTACAGGAGTAAACTGCCACCTAGTCTAGTCTCTCGGGCAGTTACGAGAGTGAACTGCCACCTAGTCTGAGTTAACTAGTTTATTAGTCTTCAATTAAATGACTGAAGCAGAGTGAAGTGAGGAGGAGATAAGGGAATTGCGAGTAATGCGCTAGTATGGTGATGATCCCAAGGACAATGCACACTAGCTGGTGATGATCCCAATGCTGCATGGTGATAATCCCAATGTGGCATCTAGACTCCACTCAATCGATCAAACTGAAGTGTGAACCAAAGAGAATATTCTCCCTTAAATATAGGAGACTGAATAATGACTAATAAACATAGGGAAAACCTTAGGAAAAATTAATCCTAGGTGTGTGTGAAGTATCTCCAACACCCCCTTGAACATCACTATGGTGAAAATAAAGAATGGGTCCCGACAATGAGGCCATGTTAGGTACCCAAATACAAAATATACATTGAAATAAATGAGGAAAGAGGGAGAACCTCATGGGAACACCCCCCCCCAAAGTAGAAAGTATGTAAAAATAAGAACTCACAATTGCTAGGCAATTGTGTCCTTCACTCAAAGATGATTGCGTAAAGAATGAAACTTTTGATATGTGAAGGTCTTGGTGAAGATGTATACAATCCATTATGATGAAGGAAATAAATGCAGGTCGATGATCCCCTCGTGTACTAAGTCCCATATGTAGTGCATGTGGATCTCAATGTGCTTCATCCGTTGCTTCTGAACTGGATCTCTGCAGAACTTCAGAGTGCTTTGGTTGTCACACTAGATGATGATTGATTGATGAAATTGAATGCCCAACTCAGTGAGAAAATGTTGTAGCCACATATCCTGAATGGTTATGTTAACTACCCCTTTGTATTCCACCTCAACTGAATATAGATAAATAACAACCCTCTTCTTGCTCGACCAACAAATAGGCCCAGAACCAAGACTGAGTGAGTAACCATATGTGGACTTGCGATCAATGCTATCTCTAGCCCAGTCAGAATCAATGAACCCGATGAGGTATAATGTAGAGTCTGCTACATAGTGAATCCCAGAGGTGATGGTACCCTGTACGTATTGAAGGATACACTTTGTAGCCTTCCAATGTACCTCATGCGACTCCTACATGAACCTAGAGACTGATCCGATTGCATAAGAGAGGTCTGGTCTGGAGTGTGTGAGATACAACAAGCTACCCACTATTTGTATCTACAGTGTGCTTTCAACCAGTGGAGTGTCCCTGCCATCCTCAAGTCTGAATCTTGATAGGAAAGGAGTCGGGGAAGACTTGCAATCTGTCATGTGAAATCTCTTAAGGAGAAATTGTGCATACTTGTCTTGAGACAGTTTGATGCCTAATGCATCCCGGCTGATCTCGAGTCTAAGGAAGAAATTTATCAGACCCATGTCCATCATCAGGAACCTATCATGTAGAATCCTTTTGAATGCAACAATTGTTGAAGTTGAGAAACTAGTGATCAACAAATCATCAACATACAAAAATAGGAGTAGAAGTGAATGAGCTGTCCTGAGCATGTAAACATTCGGTTCTGATTTACAATGTACAAAGTTTTGTGACAATAGATAGGAGTCCATATTGGAATACCATGCCCTCAGATCCTACTTGAGGTCATAAAGAGACTTCTTTAGTTGACAGACCAAAGATGAATCCTGCATAAATCCCAGGGGCTACTCCATATAGATCTCCTAAGAGAGATCACCGTGAATTAATGAATTCTTCACATTCATCTAATGGAATTCCCATCCCTTGGATGCTGCAATGGAAAGTGCCAAATGTATGGAATCCATATTTGCTACTCGAGCGAAGGTCTCATCATAGTCAATGCCATGCACCTGCTGAAATCATTTGGCAACTAGCCCGACTTTGTATCTGCTAACTTGTCCATCCAATGCGCTCTTGGTCCTGTAGATCCATCTGCACCTGAAAATTTTTATTCCTGAGGGAAGGGGAACCATATCCCAAGTCTGGTTCTTGATGAGGGATTTATACTCCTCCTACATGGAGGATTCCCAAAAGGGATTTCCAGCAACCTCACCATAAGACTACGCATTTGAAGACTGAACCAAGAAAAGATGTATGGGTAGCATAGGTTCAGTGGAAGTGAGTGCAAGAGGAATCTCCTTGAAATCAGATCGATTCCTCCTAGTATTAGCTGGATCCCCAACAATATCCCCTCCATACTGAAGAGTAGTCTTGGTCCACTTGGGCCTCTACTCTGGCTCTACATCTGCATTTGGATGCACTGACTCTACTTATGACTGTACTGACTCTGTATCTGGATCATCGAAATCCTCTGAATCAGAAATATCATTTGAAGAAGAGTCGACATGTGCATGCTCATCATCTTTGACAGGTGGAAGAACAAAAATGTCTACATGCGGTTGCTGAGGTACATGCGAGACACTTTCCTCTAATTGAACACTACGCTCAATGATGAGTCAGTCCAAGGAAAGATCAATGAGTTTGTATCCCTTCACACCGTTGGTGTATCCAACAAATATACACTCTATGATCTGTGGATCAAGTGCCTTCCTCTTCTCAGAGGGAATCTTGACCCATGCACGTGAACCGAAAATGCGGAAGTGGGTCACTTCCGGTTTGAGGCTGCTCCAAGCCTGATAAGGGGTATTATACTTGACATATATATGGGGAGATCTTTTTTGGATGTAGGTTGGAAAATTAAGTTCTTCAACCCATAATCTCTGTGGAAGTGAATTTGAATGTAGCATGCAAGATGCCATCTCTTTTAAAGATCTATTTTTCCGCTCAACAACTCTGTTTTTCTGCGGAGTATAGGGAACTGTGTGCTACAAATGAATCCTCGCCTCAGGAAAAATATTCTGTATCTCATGGTTGAAATAATCTCCCCCATTATCTATTAGGATGACTTTGATTTTATTTCCTGACCGTGTCTCAACAAGGGCTTTGAAATCTTTGAGGTGTTGAAAGACCTCTGATTTTTTCCTGAGAAAGTAAATCCATGTGAAGCGTGAGAAATAATAAAAAAAAATGAGCACGTACCTTGCTTTACTGATTGATGGATGTGGAAAAAGGCCCATGAGGGCACTAGGGATCAGATCCAAAGGAAATGAATCCTTCTGAGTCTTTCCTTTGTTGAATTTCTCTTGAGGGTGTTTTCCAAGAACACATCCCTCACAATTTTTTTTGGGGAAGTGGATGTTGTTGGATTACTGAGAGGGGGTGTGAATCAACAATAGAGCAATTTAATCCTTTTTAACCATATAATCCAAGTGTTATATCGATGTATAATTATCATCCAATAAATATAGAGTAAATAAGCAATGAAAAAATGAACAATCATACACATACACAGTACACCAGTGTTTTACGTGGAAACCCAAAGCGGGAGAAAACCACAAAATGATTTTTCTTATATGTCTTGAAGAATTACATTCATTGGAAGCACCAACTTCCTTTGTTTTCTAGATGCAACTAGAAGGAGGCTCCAACCCCCTAGTTTCTTAGGCTACAACCTGAGGGAAGCTCCAACTCCCCAATTCTCTGTCTACAACCAGAAGGAGGCTACAACCCCTAATGTTCTCTGGATACAACCAAAAGGTGGCTACAACCACTTGTCCTTTCCCCGTCCAATCGCCCTAACGTATAAGTAGAGTGATGGAACAACTGTCACACTATCATTGTGAGATATACTGTTGTAAACCTGTACCAATCAACCTGTACCGATAACCTGAACCATGCATCAACCATGAATCAACCTGTACCTCAACCTGTACCATAAACAAGTGCATCAATCATGCACCAAACTGTACCAACCAACATGTAATCAACTTGTACCATAAAAAAGTGCATCAACCATGAAACAACTTGTACCTCAACCTGTACCATGAACAAGTGCATCAACCATGCACCAAACCTGTACAAATAACATGTCACAACAACATGTCCAAACAACCTATCACAACAACTTGTCTCATCAATCTTATCAACCAAATTAGATCTACTCATCAAGATAAATCACCAAGCCAACTCTCAAAGATGTGAATCAACCAAGCATAACACAATAACTCATAATCATCACCAAGATCAATATGTGCTTCTAATAATATACCAATACAAGTATGCTACATCATCCATAAACCATGTATCAACAATACTACTAACAAGTACCTCCAACCATGTACCAAGTATGTACCAATCATGTACCAACTACTCATTAACTATGACTCATCAACATGTACCAACATCATCAACTATACACCTCATGTATGTGCCAACTCATCAACTACTTGTCTCAACCATGTACCCAACATGTACCTCAACCGAAAGCCCTCATCAATTTCATCATCCAAATATGATTTGTAACTTTGTAATAGACCTGGTGTATATGATCACATACCTGCAAACCTTCCTTAACTTTAACAACAAGAGACTAGCATTTGTTAGAAAAACAGGACTGTGGAGCAATAAAATAAAACAAATGCAAAAACAAAACAAAGAAGATACACAATACAATAGAGACACAGATTTACGTGGTTCACCCAGTGTGGGATACGTCCACCAGAGAAATTGCCATGTCCTTGCTTTATTATTATCCAACATATGAAGGGATACAACCTACAACAAACCTGCTGTAACTTCCTCTTCTTTCTCTCACAGTCTCCTATCTCAGAATACAATATTCACCATCAATTATAGCCACAATACATTTCCCTCATAAAAGAGAGTTTCCTTCTAGGGAAAAAAACCCTAACATAATCTCTATCGTTAGATCTGCGACCTTATAATGAATGGTCCAGATTTACAATGAAATTACAATATACATTTACAAGGAAATTTTTCCTTCGGGGGCTTCGCCCCCGAACCCCCGCTGGGGGCTCGCTTGCCCCCAGACCCCCCAGCCAGGGGGATAGCCCCCTCTGCACTCCCTCACGTGGAAGAGTGTACATACTTCTGGGGTGTAAATACTTCATGGGGTATAAACACGGCTGAAAGTAAAATACCTTTGAATCAGGTTCCACAACCAACAACATTTTCATCAAACTTTTCTTTAGTCTCACATGACTAGTTTTGAATTAGTCAACAACCCTAATTGAAATAATCATAACTATTTACCTGTAATGAATAAAGATATGAAACTGATACAAAATTTTATTCAGTGTGTTTTATGCAATTCCTCTAGGTGTCATTACCTGGAACCTCTCAGAAAAGAAGTTATAGCAAATATGACATACCTTACTTAATTCTGGCTTATTCTAGAGAGCGACATTGTAGAGCCTGCCCCACACATAATATTTTTTGAACTGATATGAAAATGTTACAAAACATACTACATACTATACTATAACCAACACATTTGGTTTTACTAAATTTGTATCTGTGATGAAGAATTTATGGCGTTTTTACTCGAAACACCTGTTTTAGACTAGTTTCCGGACTAGCCACAAACCCAATTTTCCATGGAGTGTAACTCCAAAAGTACAACGACCCACAAGATAAATTTTTTACCACAGATACTTGGATATGTTTTCTCAATGTTCTAGAAATTTTACGGTCCGAATCATTCTAGAAATAAATTTATTGCGAAAATGGTGAGATGCCCTGTAAATAACATACCTTAGAAAACATCATCAAATTTTTTTATCCTCCCTTGAATTCCAGCCTTATTTTCTTCACATTCCCTCTGAAATTAAGCTTAGATATCCTTTGGTTACCTTAGTCACCTATAGATATTCAATATTCTCAAGTGTGATATAAAATGACAAAGACTTGCCTCTTATTTATACTCTCCATCTTCTAGGTCACTTAACCCATTTTGACACATCCCCTCCACTACCCATAGGCCGGAAGGTCCACGTACACAGGATCTTTTCCTTTCTCTTGGTCCGAAGAGCTCTTGGAAATGGATCCTCTATTTCCCTTTTGGGAAATCTGCACCCACAATTATCTTCGAGAAATTCCCCCTTTTACTTCGGGAGATCGCGCTTCGCACTCTCGCAAATCCGGAAGTCAAGCGACTTGTTTCTCAATCCACGACTCCCGAAAACAGTCAACACTTGACTTTTCCCTCGCTAATTTTGGGTCTCGCCTTATCGCGATTTCAGAGGTTGCGATGTCAAGCAACTCGTCTCCCCGACTCCCGAAACCCAATTTGCCAAAATTCCGATGAGCTCACAAGCTTTGACCTTTCAACGGTCTTTCACTTTGTCGGGACTTCGGACTTCGCGATATCGCGAATCCTAATGCAAGGAATTTGGAACTTCACTCCCCAAAACTCTGAAATGGTCAACTGAATTTACTTCCTTGTCTAGAATGTGCCACCTGTCCGCTCTGTCGATTCTTGTGGCCCACATGATCCTTTTGTCCCTTCGGGACTTCACGTTTCGTGATTTCGTGATTCTTGTTGCAAATATTTTGGGACTTCCTCTCGCAAAAACCCGAAATAGAAGTTCACGGGTAAATCCAACGGCTCCTGTGGCTTGGATCTACAGCTCTACTCCTCTTGAGCTTAGGACCTTTGGGAATACTCGCCGTAACTCCCTTGTTCTTTCGTGAGATCTAATGGCTCACGGGACTTCACAGAGTCTCCACAGAGAATTTCAACCGTCCAAAACTTCCTTCACGATTTCTGTGAAATGAACTGAGTGTTCTTCCATGAACTTACCCAACTGCGGTGCAAACTTACGACGCCTCCTGAACAGTTTGATGCACAAACTCCCTATGCCGCTCTTCGACAATTTCCAAGGCTATATCTTTCCTGATCTTTTCTCTCGAATCCGAGTCTTTAAGGAAATCCCTGCACGCACTCATTGCGACAAATCTTCAGACACTTCCAGTGTTGAATACTTCGACTTTGCACACTCCCTGCGACAACAGTCTTCCGACGAATTCTCCAGGTATTCAAACCCTGAAATTACACTCAACCTGCGCACACTTTGCATGACTCCTGTGCCTAACTGCACTTTTGTGAGAATGAGAACAAAAGAAAAAATGTCTGAGCCTTCAGAGACACAACCCTGAATTCTTGCCGACGCACTCCTTGCAGACAACTTCTACTGCACTCCTTGCAGGAAATCTCACTCAGACAGAAAAACAATTGAAACTCATTTTTACTTCCTCACAAACTTCAAACTCAAAACATGAAATCATATACACAACATATAAAGAAAATGTACAACAGGAAGTAAACAACCATGAGCATAACATTCAACATACATACACAGAGAAAAAACACGACGCCATGAAATTGAATCAAAGCTCTTTCTATTAATTCAAATATCTGTACATGGGTGTTTTTACATAGTTCTCTGCTCTCTTCTCTGTATGCTCTTTTTTCTGATCTTCTTCATCTGACTGTTACAATGATACAAGTGAGGGTGTCTATATCCATTTTCCCTCCGGCTCCTAAAACTGTCTAATCTAGGAATTCAACTTTACCTACTTGCATTAACTATCATAAATGCCTCTATCTACTTCAGACGAGAGTGGGACGCTCAAGGTCTGATTACAATCAAGTGCGCTCCTTCTTAATTATTACATTTATGTTTGGTGCATCCAATCTTCAAAAAGGATTCAAATAATTTTATCATATGTCAAAATGCATCGGCGCCTGCCCCACGCTCACTTGACGCTGACGATGCTCCTGCATCATATTCCCTCGCTTGAAAATTTTCATGGGCTCCTGTCCATGAGCTCACGCACGGTCTGTCCATGCTTTTGGATCTTTGCCTCATTCTCCCAACTGGCATCTTCAACTGGATGGCCTTTCCACTTGACCAAATACTCAAAGTATTCTTTCCTTCTTGTCTTCTTACCAATTCTTTTATCCAGTATGCGCTCCATCTGTGGCTTTTCTGCAATCATCATCTATTTTTGCCATTGAACTTCTAGCTGTTTATCACTTTCTCCTGCTTCTTCAGCTTTATATGGGTACAAATCTGAAACATTGAATATCGGAGAAATTCCGATCCCCTCGGGTAATTCAATCTCGTAAGAATTTGCCCCAAATTTCCTCAAGACCTTGCATGGTCCGATTTTCTTCATCTTCAGTTTGTTATATGTCCCCTTCGGGAACCTTTCCTTTCTCAGATGTGCCAGAATTAATTCACCAACTTCAAATTGAAGTTGTCTTCTATGTTGATCTGCCCTGCGTTTATACTCCTGACTTGAATTCTGCAATCGGTCCTTCACCTGGGTGTGAAGTTCCTTCATCGCCTCTGCGAAATATTTTTCACTTGCGCTCCTAGTTCCATTCAGTTCTGACTCCCTTAACTCAGAAATCCCTCTTGGCTTCATGCCATAAACAATTTGAAATGGACTCTGCCCTGTGCTTCTGTTTACTGAGTCATTATAAGAAAACTCTACCTGTGGTAATATGTTGTCCCACTGGCTGTGGTGTTCTGTCACCAAGATTCTCAGTAAGTCTCCCAGACTCCTGTTCACTGCTTCAATTTGTCCATCCGTCTGAGAATGATAATCTGAACTAAATGATAAGTTAGTTCCCAGCTTCTTCCACAATGTCCTCTAGAAATGTCCTACGAACTTCGTATCTCGATCTGAGACTATACTCCTTGGTAAGCCGTGAAGTCGAATGAATTCTTTGAAAAATAGGTTCACAATGTGAGTTGCGTCACTGGTTTTCTAACATGGGATAAAATGTTCCATTTTGGAAAATATATCCACTACCACAAAGATTGAGTCAAATCCTCTTTGTTTCCTTGGCAATCCCAAGATAAAATCCATGCTGATTTCATCCCATGGCTTCTCAGGTATGGGAAATGGTTGATAAAACCATGCATTCTACCTCCTTCCTTTCGAATGTTGACAAATTCTGCATCTGTCCACAAATATTTTAACTTCTGCTCGCATTCTTGGCCAAAAGTATGACTCGTTCAACTTTGCGAATGTCTTGTGATGACCAAAGTGTCCGGCCAATCCCCCACTGTGTTTCTCCTTCAACAGATTCTCCCTCATGGAGCATTTTGGAATACAAAGCTGATTGCCCCAGAATAACAATCCGTCCTGGATCATGTATTCTGCACATTGGCTTTTATCTCTGAGAACTAGATTCTCAACTGCTGCATACGCCTTCTTAAAATATGGATCATCTCTGTACATGTCCCTGAGATCATCAAAACCTAACATTTTGACTCTGAACTCCTGCAATAGCAAACACTTCCTTCTCAAAGCATCAACAACCTTGTTAGAAGTACAAAAATATGCTTAATCACAAAAGTAAAATTCTGCATGTATTCAACCCACTTAACATGCCTCTGATTCAACTTTTCCTGTTGAGTTACAAACTGCAATGCATGGTTATCACTATATAAAATAAACTCCTGGGGAATTAAGTAATGCCTCCACTTCTTCAATGCCTGGATGATAGCATAAAATTCCTTATCATATGTGGAGTATTTCACTTTTGCTTCATTCAGCTTCTCACTGAAATATGCTATCGGCCTATCTTCTTGACTCAAGACCGCTCCGACTGCAAATCCACTTGCATCACATTTCACTTGAAATGTCTTTCGGAAATCAGGTAACACCAGAATTGGTTGTTCCGTGATCTTCCGTTTCAATAGATTAAAACTCTTTTCAGCCTCTTTCGTCCAGTGAAAAGACTTATGTCTCTTCTTCATTGTGTCCATCATTGCTGCACTAATTCCACTGAAATTCCTGATGAATTTTCGGTAGAAACTAGCCAATCCATGAAAACTTCTCACCTCAAAGATATTCTTTGGTGATGGCCAATTCTTAATCACCTCCACCTTATCTGGATCCATCCTCAATTTATCTACATAAATAACAAACCTCAGATAAACGAGCTCTGTCTTCATGAATGAGGACTTTTTCATATTTATCAACAGCTTCTCCTGCTGTAGCTTCTTCATCACTGTAGCCAAATGCTTCATATGTTCAGCCTCTATTTTGCTGAAAATCAATATATCATCAAGATATACGATAACAAAATTTTCGATGAAATCCTTCAGGACTTCATTCATCAGCCTCATGAAGGTACTCATCGCATTTGTTAAGCCAAATGGCATAACAATCCATTCATACAACCCTTTGTTAGTCTTGAATGTTGTCTTCCATTCATCACCTTCTCTCATGCGAATCTGGTGATATCCACTCTTCAAATCAATCTTTGAATTTTTTTTTGCTCCACTTAAGCAATCCATCAGATCATCCATCCTTGGCAATGGAAATATGTACCTAATAGTTATTTTGTTGATCGCCCTCGATTCAGTACACATTCTCCAGCCTCCATCTTTCTTTAGACTGAGTACTGTCGAAACAACACACAGACTCAAGCTTTCTTTGACCAACCCTTTGTCCAACAAATCCTGGACTTGTCTTTTGACCTCTTCATTCTCTTGCGGCATCAACCTGTACGCGGCTTTGTTTGGTAAACTGGGTCCTGGTATGAGATCAATATGATGACTCACACTTCTGATCGGTGGCAATGAACGAGGTAATTCGTCCACTACTATGTCAGTGAACTCTTCCAGTAGTTCCTGAACTCTTCTGGTAAATCATCCACTCTTGTGCTGGTCAAAACAATCTTCGGTTTCCTGACCACAATGAATTGCGGTTATTCTTTATTCTTTACCTCGGTAAGAAGTTCCTTCCCACTCATGAGAAGTACAATGTTGCTTACTTCAGGTTTCACGTCCTTATCCTTGATTGGAAGCAACATGTGAGTTCTCCCATTCTTCTCTAGGGTGTATGTGTTCATTCTCCCATCATGAATCCTGTCATATTTCCATGGTCTACCCAACAATAGATGACAAACATCCATAGGAATAACATCACACAAGATCTTATCATTATATCCTCCCATCTTGAATTCAACTAAACACTGTTTAGTGACATTTACCTGATGTCATTTTTGTAACCAAGAAATTCTGTATGGGCTTGGATGATCAATCGTCTCCAGCTCCAGCTTTTCTACCATCTCGGTTGAAGCGAGATTATCTATGCTACCACTATCCACAATGACTTTGCATACCCTATCCTTGGTCTTGCAAGTAGTCTGAAAAATCTTGTTTCTTTGGACTGAACTCTCCACCTTCTTCTCAGGTGTCAAAAGAGATTTTCGCATCATCAACGATCTTCCGCCTTCAGCATCTTCTGCCTCAACATCCCGACTTTGTTCTTAGGCGATGTGAGCTTCTCCTCCTTCTTTCTTTTTGTCTGGACACTCATAAGAATTGTGCCCATTCTTTCCACATGTGAAGCATTTTACCACTCCACCTCTTCCTCTTCCTCTACCTCTAGTATGGAGAAAAACATTATTATCAACATAATTTCCTCTCTGTTCGGTATGCTGCCCTCTCTGTTTAGCATATTATCCTTGCTGTGAGGTTCCACCTCTCTCAGTTCGACTCTGAGGTTTCTTCCAGTCCTCCTTGGGCTTCTGGTTTTTATCCTAGGCAACTAATTTTCCTCTGGGCTGACTTCTGCCTCGGCCTCTTTGACCCTGCTTTCGACTCATCCTCTCTTCAGCTTTCAGAGCCAATTGATAAGCATCTTCCACCGTTCTGATGGTCAACATACTCATCTCATCCTGAATTTCATATCTCAGGCCATTCATATACCTGGCTACTTTTTCGTCATTGCCTTCACGATGACCTTCCTTGATGTTCAGTTTGTAAAATTCTTCAGTGTATTCCTTCACTGACATTAGTTTCTGCCTCAAGTTATGCATCCTTCGAAACAGAGTAATTTGATAATCTCTGGGGATGAATTTTTCCTTCATCTTCGCAATCATCTTGTCCCAGCTTTTGATTTTCTGCTTGCCTTGGCAACACCTGTCAGCTTGTAGTTCATCCCACCACAATGCTGCATGTCCTTTTAATATTGTGACAACATGCTTGACCTTCTTGTCCTCTTGGACATCTTCGTAGTCAAAGTATGTGTCCAGAGCTCTAATCCAATCTAGAAGCCCTTCTACATCCATATTTCCCTCATAAACTGGAATGTCCATTTTCGCCCTTGCGCCCATTCTTGCAACGGCTTTAAGCAAGCGTTCATTCGTTGCATCTTCTGCTGTGATTTCCTCTTCTTCATGTCCAACTTCAATTTCAATTTTGGAATCACTAAGATCCCCAACATTGACTGTACGCCTCTGTGCTGTTTCCATGTCTTCGAGTCTGGATCGTAGATCATGCATCTCTCTCTCCATGGCTGGATCAGTCATCTGTCTACCCCTTCTTCTCGTCATTTCCCTCTCCTCTGGTGGATCGGGTGATTGTCTATCTCTTCTCCTCGGTGGCATGGTGAATCTTCCTTTTCCCTGCTACAAAAAGCAAAGAAAACCTTACTGGACTCTGATACCAAACCTGACGTAGTGTATCAGAGTACTCTTTTATCTCCTTCTGCCTCCCTTGCCTGAAATATACAAACAAGAATCAGGCTCTGATACCAGACCTGACATAGCCCCTCCACTACCCACATGCCGTAAGGTCCACGTACACAAGATCTTTTCCTTTCTCTCGGCCCGAAGAGCTCTCGGAAATGGCTCCTCTATTCCCCTTTCGAGAAATCTGCACCCACAATTATCTTTGAGAAATTCCCCCTTATACTTCGGGAGACCGCACTTCACACTCTCACAAATCCAGAAGTCAAGCGACTTGTCTCTCAATCCCCAAATCCCGAAAACAGTCAACACTTGACTTTTCCCTCGCTAATTTCGGGTCTCGCCTTATCGCGATTTCGGAGGTTGCGATGTCAAGCAACTCGACTCCCTGACTCCCGAAACCCGATTTTATGAAATTCTGATGAGCTCACAAGATTTGACCTTTCAACGGTCTTTCACTCCATCGGGACTTCAGACTTCACGATACCCCGAATCCTAATGCAAGGAATTCAAAACTTCACTCCCCGAAACTCCGAAATGGTCAACTAAATTTACTTCCTTGTCGAGAATGTGCCACCTGTCCGCTCTGTCGATTCCTGTGGCCCACACGATCCTTTTGTCCCTTTGGGACTTCGCGTTTCGTGATTTCATGATTCCCGTTGCAAATATTTCGAAACTTCCTCTCGCGAAAACCCGAAATAGAAGTTCACGGGTAAATCCAACGATTCCCGTGGCTTGGATCTACAACTCTACTCCTCCTGAGATTAGTACCTTTGGGAATACTTTCCGTAACTCCCCTGTTCTTTCGTGAGATCTAACAACTCACTGAACTTCGCGGATTCTCCACAGAGAATTCCGACCGTCCAAAAATTCCTTCACAATTTCTGCGAAATGAACTAAGTGTTCTTCCACGAACTTACCCAACTGCGGTGCAAACTTACGACGCCTCCTGAACACTTCGATGCACAAACTCCCTGTGCCTCTCTTCAACAATTTCCAAGGCTATATCTTTCCTGAGCTTTTCTCCCGACTTCGAGTCTTTCAGGAAATCCCCGCACGCACTCCTTGCGGCAAATCTTCAGACACTTCCAGTGTTGAATACTTCGACTTTGTGCACCCCTTGCGACAACATTCTTCCAACAAATTCTCCAGGTCTTCAAACCCTGAAATTACACTCAGCCTGCACACACTTTGCATGACTCATGTGCCTAATTGCACTTTTGTGAGAATGAGAACAACAACAAAACTATCTGAGCCTTCAGAGACACAACCCTAAATTATTTTCGACGCACTCCTTGCGGACAACTTCTACTGCACTCCTTGCAGGAAATCTCACTCAGACAGAAAAACAATTGAAACTCATTTTTACTTCCTCACAAACTTCAAACTCAAAACATGAAATCATATACACAACATATAAAGCAAATGTACAACAGGAAGTAAACATCCATGAGCATAACATTCAACATACATACACAGAGAACAAACATGACGCCATGAAATTGAATCAAATCTCTTTCTATTAATTCAAATATCTGTACATGGTTGTTTTTACACAGTTCTCTACTCTCTTCTCTGTATGCTCTTTTTTCTGATCTTCTTCATCTGACTTTTACAATGATACAAGTGAGGGTGTCTATATCCATTTTCCCTCTGGCTCCTAAAACTGTCTAATCTAGGAATTCAATTTTACCTACTTGCATTAACTATCATAAATGCCTCTATCTACTTCAGACGAGAGCGAGACGCTCAAGGTCTGATTACAATCAAGTGCGCTCCTTCTTAATTATTACATTTATGTTTGGCGCATCCAATCTTAAAAAAGGATTCAAATAATTTTATCATATGTCAAAATGCGTCGGCGCCTGCCCCACGCTCGCTTGACGCTGGTGATGCTCCTACATCACATTTCTAGGTCACTTAACCTATTTTCCTCATTTTTAGGGTTAACTACTTTCCATAATTAGAAAGTTCTCCATTACTTTATCATTTAAATATTCCTCCTTGACTTTGTCACCTCACTTTATCATTTAAATAATCTTCTTTGATTTTGTCACTTCAATTTATTATTTAAATAATCCTTCTTGACTATGTCACTTTACTCTATCATTCAAATAATAATTTCTTCTTTGCAAGCTCTTTGACCTTTTGGGGCTTCAAGCCAACATATGAGGGTCCTCCAACTTCGTAAGGCCATAACTCTAAAACTGTGAGGAGTTATGTGACGTTCCACATACCACCAGAAATGGCATGACATGTAATATCAATATATAATAGTCTTACCTACAAATATATCGAAACTCATACCATTATACATCAAACAAACTTGGTTCCATTACCCAAACTCGGGTTCTCCAACTTCTCATGGCCATAACTCTCTAACCGTGAGGATTTATGTGACGTTCCACATACCACCGGAAATGGAATGAAATGTACTATCCATATAGAGTAGTATTACCTTCAAATATATTAAAACTCATACCATTATACATGAAACAACCTTGGGTCCATTACCCAAACCTTTGTGCTACCAGAATTCGCTACCGGACTTTCTCCAAGGGTTTACATCAATCAATAAGGGTTGACATCAATATATAATATAACTCTCCAATGATTGACATCAATGACAACCAACAATCCATCAACCTAAGCCAACTGTTTGACAATCTTCCCCTTTGGCATTGATGGCAACACTAACATTGATGGAAACACTTAGTCATGATAAAATTCATGCTTATAATCCTCATCAATGTTTCTATCTCTCCCCCTTTGACATCAATGGAAAAGGGTATCTCCCTTTGGGGCTGCTTCCCTTGACTGCAATCTTCTTGGGGATGCTCCCTCTATCCACATGCCTTTGATTTTTATTTTTGTTTATAAGCCTCTAATTACTCTCTCCCCCTTCATATGAATAATATCTCCCCCTTTGACAAAGGGTATCACTCTGAATTCATATCGCTCATTCTTCCCTTGTGACAATCGCTCCCCTTGGAAACATGCCTCTATGCTCTCTCTCCAACAATTTACCTTTGCATATGATAAATCTCTCCCCCTTTGTCCTATTTATGGTTCTTCCTCATGTACATATAAGACATATAAGATAAGCATTCAAAAGCATTCATTTTGGAGTAGAAAATACTCCTAGTCTTTGGCGAAGATACTTAAGGGATTTCCGTGGAAGCGGTTTTGTAAAAATGCATGCCACTTGTTCTTTTGTTCCCACATATTCAACTCTGATGTTCTTCTCTGCAAACTATTCCCGTAGAAAGTGATACTTGATTAGAATGTGCTTCGTCATGGAGTGCATCACCGGGTTTTTTGAGATATTGATGGCACTTGTATTATCAATAGATTGGAATGGGATCATCACACTCAACCTGTATATCTGTCAACATTTGTTTCATCCATAGAACCTGTGTTCAACACGATGCTGCTGCAATATACTCTGCCTCGACTGTAGATAAGGGTATTGATGATTGTTTCTTGCTTAGCCAAGATACTAAACAATCACCCAAGTAGAATGTTTCTCCACTGGTGATTCGTTGGTCATCAATGCAACCTGTCCAATATGCATCTGTGTAGGAAATAAGTGATAGATCCTTTCCTTTTGGATACATAATCCAAACTCTTCTGTTCCTTTGAGATATCTGAAAATCCTCTTCACTGCTAATACATGTTATTTCTTTGATGCTGCTTGAATCATGCCACCTGTCCAACTGCCTGCATTACATCTGTTCTAGATGTTGTCACATATAGTAGGCTACCAATCATTGACCTGTATTTCCTTTGATATGTAGTCTTTGAATCATCATATTTTCTCAACTTGCAACTGGTTTGCAATCTTCCATTCCGAACCTCTTTAGAATTTCTATGATATACTTGGTTTGAGAAATAAAAATTCCTTGGTTTCTTTGACGTATCTGAAGACCCAGAAAGAAGGATAGTTCTCCAAGTAATGACATTTCAAATTCATTCTTCATATCCTTTGCAAATTTCTGTCTTGATGTAGAGGTTGTTGTCTATGCTTCCTTTCCATAGTTCGTAGGGAGTTTTGTCATTGTTGTTTCTGAGAATTACTCTGTTTTGAATGTGAAGTTTTGTATGAACTTCATGTGTCCAAAACATATCTGTCAATTTGGAATCCATTAGCATTGTTTGAACCATTTCCTGTGTAATTATCATCCATTATGATAATGTTCATTTGTCTTTAAACCACTCTTTGAACCAATCTATGAATCCATGCTCTCATCCATACTATCCAAGAATCTACTTGCACAACTGTCCATAATGATGACCCATTTATCACTATACTATCATGAAGTCTTGATTAATCCATCAAATTTTACTTCTGCTAACTGACTGCTCTGGATCTGTCTTCTCAAACTCTGCTCGAAGGATGGTTCTTTGGTCTGTCATAACTATTGCATAGACTCCCCATGTCTAATATTCAAATTACCTGGGAGTCTCTAAGCCAGATGGCTCAGAAAAATTCCTTCTCTGATGTGTATTCATCATCATCTTCATTGGTAGATTCATCATCATCTTCATTGGTAGATTCATTATCTCTCTGAGCTCTGACTTATTTATTTCTGTCTGTGGCTTCATCTTTCACTACAATGCCTGAAAGTAAAATCTCTTGAACCTGTTCCTTACTTACATATCCTTCCTTTCTTTCAGTTATTTTCCAAACCTTTCTGTATCTGACATCTTTCTTTTTCTTTGTAGAATTTTCTTCATCTCGTTTTATTGCCAATGTTGCGATCTCTGGTACCTGGTCTTTGTTCACATGTTCTTTCTGTTTTCTTATCCATACTTTCTTATATCTGATATCAATATTCTCTTTCATGGAAGTATCGATCATGCTTCTACAATCACTGGCTATGTGTCCATAATTATTCCATTTGTAACACTCAATATTATGTGCAGCCACATAGACACTTCTTTCTTGAACATTTCTTTTATAATCCTTGCAATCTGCAACCTTATGTCCAAAGTTAGTACAATAAAAATAATGACCATAAAATAAATTTGCATACCTGGGAGTGAATGATCTTCTTTGTGGCGTAGTCCTTCTGAATTTTTTCCTTGACTGATCATGATCATGATTGAAGATTCTTTGTGGCTTGAACATGGATGGTCTTCTTGAAGATGTATCTTCAATAGTTTTCTTAGATTCTGGTTGACCATGATTCCTTCCTTTCAGTACTTCTGCATAACTTTTTCTATTTTCTTCATTCTTCTTTTCTAGCAACATAGAGTGCTTATCTTCATTCTCTACAACTTATTTGGATGTTTCTGTCTCTTCAACGTTCTTGTTGAGCTTGACGATTTTGACTCTTAGTGTGACAACTTCTTCTTCGATATTCTCAACCTCTTCTTCTTTCTTCATTATTTGAGACTTCATGACCTCTTCTGTTCTCTTTGCTTCTTCAAGTTGGATTTTCAATGTAATTATTTCTTCTTCCAATCTTCTCTCTTCTTGACCAAACTCTTCCTCAAGTTGGTTTAAGTCATTGGTTCTTTCCTTGAGATGATCCATTAGTATATTTTCTCTCTTTTATTATTCTTCCTTTTGTGTTGCTATGTTGGCTTCTAAACATTTCTTTTGATATTCTAGAGTTTCTTCAATTCTTTTGGCCTCTTCTAGTTGAGCTATTAAACTCTTGATGACGTGCTGATCTTTTTTGGAACCTTGAACACTTCCTTTTTCTTCATTAATTATTTCTTGGATGAATTTTTTTCTTCTCTTTCTTTCCTTAGATATTTAATTGAACTGATCAATTTTTCTCTGTAATCAACTTCTTCTTCTTCATACTCTTCCTCTTCTGAATCTGTCTGACATGATGAACATATTTCTTCTTGTTTTGTATTTGCATCTTCTTTAGCATTTCCTAAATCTGCAATAGGTGAAGAATATATGTCATGTAACCTATCCCAAAGTTCTTTGGCTGATGAACATTTACCAACCTTTTCTCTTACTGGATTAGGTAATCCTTCCCAGATGAAATCCATTGCTATTTTGTTATTCTTCTTCATTTCCTTCTTGGCTGCAGTCTTTTCCCTTTTTGAACTATCATATCCTGTAACAACTGATAGCCAAATATAATGTCCCTATTCTTGTAAAAATACTTCCATCCTTCTGCTCCACATCTCATACTTAAAACCATTCTGACCATTAAAAATTGTTACTCCATTCTCAGAATAATCCATGATCCCCTTCCAGTGGTTAAACTATTTCCTAAAGGAACCTCACTCTGATACCAATTGTTGGATTACTGAGAGGGGGGTGAATTAGTAATAGAGAAATTTAATCCTTTTTAACCATATAATCCAAGTGTTATATCAATGTAGTATTATCATCCAATAACTGCAGAGTAAATAAGAAATGAACAAATGAACAATCATACACATACACAATACACCAGTGTTTTACATGGAAACCCAAAGTGGGAGAAAACCACGAAATGCCTTTTCTTATATGTCTTGAAGAATTACATTCATTGGAAGCACCCACTTCCTTTGTTTTCCAGCTGCAATTGGAAGGAGGCTCCAACCCCCTAGTTTCTCAGGCTACAACATGAGGGAAGATCGAACTCCCCAATTCTATGGCTACAACCAGAAGGAGGCTACAACCCCTTATGTTCTCTGGCTACAACCAAAAGGTGGCTACAACCACCTGTCCTTGCCCCGTCCAACCACCCTGACGTATAAGTATAATGATGGAACAAATGTCACACTATCACTATGATATATACTGTTGTAAACATGTACCAATAAACCTGTACCAATAACCTGAACCATGCATCAACCATTCATCAACCTGTACATCAACCTGTAATCAACCTGTACCATAAACAAGTGCATCAACCATGCACCAACCTGTACCAAACTACCTGTAATCAACCTTTACCATAAACAAGTGCATCAACCACGCAACAAACTGTACGATGAACAAGTGCATCAACCAAGCACCAAACCTGTACAAATAACATGTCACAACAACCTGTCCAAACAACCCATCACAAAAAACTGTCTCATCATTCTTATCAACCAAATTATATCTACTCACCAAGATCAATAACCAAGACAACTCTCAAATATGTGCATCAACCAAGCATAGCACAACAACTCATAATCATCACCAAGATCAATATGTTCTTCTAATAATATAAAATTACAAGTATTCTACATCATCCATTAACAATGTGTCAACAATACTAATAACAAGTACCTCCAACCATGTACCAAGTATGTACCAATAATGTATCAACTACTCATTAAGATGTACCAACATCATCAACTATACACCTCATGTATGTGCCAACTCATCAACTACTTGTCTCAACCATGTACCTCAAACAAAAGCCCTCATCAATTTCATCATCCAAATATTATTTATAACTTTGTAATAGACCTGGTTTATATGATCACATACCTGCAAACCTTCCTTAACTTTAACAACAAGAGACTAGCATTTTCATCAAACTTTTCTTTAGTCTCACATGACTAGTTTTGGATTAGTCAACAACCCTAACTTGAAATAATCATAACTATGTACCTGTAATGAATAAATATATGAAACTGATACACAATGTTCTTCAGTGTGTTTTATGAAATTCCTCCAGGTTTCACTACTTGGAACCTCTCAAAAAAGGATTTGTAGCAAAAATGGCATACCTTTCTGAATTCTGGATTATTCTAGAGAGTGACCTTGTAGAGCATGCATCACACAGAATATTTGTTGAATCATTCTGAAAATTTTACACCACATAATATAGACTGTAATCTAACCAACTCATTTGGTCTTACTTAATTCATATATGTTATGAAGAAGTTATGACGTTTTTACCCGAAACACCCGTTTTAGACTAGTTTCAGGACTATCCACAAACCCTATTTTCCACGGAGTATAAATCCAAAAATACAACGACCCACATGCTGAATTTTTTACCATAGATACTTGGATATGTTTCCTCAATGACCTAGCAATTTCATAGTTTGATTCATTCTAGAAAAACAATTATTGTGAAAATGGTGAGATGACCTGTAAATAACATACCTTAGAAATCATAATCAAAAGAATTTATCCTCCCTTGAATTCTTGCCTTATTTTCTTCACCTTCCCTCTGAAATTAGGCTTAGATATCCTTTGGTTACCTCAGTCACATATATATATTCAATATGCTCAAGTGCGATATAAAATGAGAGAGCCTTGCCTCTTATTTATACTCTCCATCTTCTAGGTCACTTAACCCATTTCTAGGTCACTCAACCTATATCTAGGTCACTTAACCCATTTATAGGTCACTTAACTTATTTTCCTCAGTTTTAGGGTTAACCACTTTCCATAATTAGAAAGTTCTCCATTACTTTATCATTTAAATAATCCTCCTTGACTTTGTCACCTCACTTTATCATTTAAATAATCTTCTTTGATTTTGTCACTTCAATTTATTATTTAAATAATCCTTCTTGACTTTGTCACTTTACTTTATCATTCAAATAATAATTTCTTCTTTGCAAGCTCTTTGACTTCTTTGACCTTTTGGGGTTTCAAGCCAACATATGAGGGTCCTCCAACTTTGTAAGGCCATAAATCTCAAACCGTGAGGAGTTATGTGACGTTCCGCATACCACCAAAAATGGCATGACATGTAATATCCATAAAGAATAGTATTACCTGCAAATATATCAAAACTCACACTGATGGGTGTTATATATGCACTAAAAACACAATAAAAATCCTCAATTAAATTGTCAACCTGGGGTGAGTAAACTTAGAGTTGTAGCAAAATATATGCCAAAGGTAGAAGGGCTGGTAGGACTATAGTCTAACTAATGAAGACAGCTATCTAAGGATAAGCTACTCAAGCAAAGCTATCTAATGATCAAACCCTACTAAGAAAAATGAAAATAGGTGACGGCAACCGCACTCTCAGCGGGCGGTCACCCCAACCAGGACCCTCTCACTCTATGGCCCGAAGAGTCTAAACTCTTCCAACTCCTCCTCGGGAGTTTTATCACCCACAGTTGTCTCGGGAACCTTCCCTTTTCGAAC
>ML786538.1:379938-395007 GCA_009831015.1 Picea engelmannii | reverse complement strand
TCGGCTTTGAATGCCCGTCCAAACGACGGCGCAACAATCTCCAAAGCATTTCAAAATTGTGCATGCTGGCGCTGTCCAGCTGTAGGTTCTTTCTCCGTGCGCGCTGTCTCGCTTGATGGCGTGTGAATGCTCCTGCATCAATAGGTAACCTAAGTACTTTTGGGCCAAGGTTCGATGGATATTTCCTAAGAAAGAAAATGAAACTCTATGTAAAGCAAACTAGTTTAACAATAAGCAAAAACAAACTACTAAGCATAATAAGCAAATGACAAAAGCAAACTATTTTAACTTGCCAACCTACATTCAATGAACAACTACCCTATGAAAGCAAATAAATAATCAAGTAAGCAAAAGCACCTATCTAACCTATTAAAGCAAATAGACAAGTAAGAAAAGACACCTAACTAACCTACTAAAGAAAAAGACAAGTAAACAAAGGCACCTAACTAACCTACTAAAGCAAAAGACAAGTAAGCAAAGACAACTAACTACTGCAAGCAAAAATTCTCATTGAACAACTATCTAGCCTAAGAGGCAAGTGAACTAAATGCTTAATGCAAAACTATTTCTAATACATGAAAGGAAATCTAAGAGGCAACTAGACTAAATGCTCAATGCAATGCATGAAAGGAAATCTATTCTATTGAAAGCAAGAAAAACTAACAACTAATTCTTAATCTATGACAAGCAAACTACTATCTAATCTATCAAAGCAAATTCTATCTATTCTACAACAACAAATAAGACTATTTCCTAAGCTGTGAAAGCAAGAAACTATCTATGAAACATTCAAATATAATGCTGGTGGTTGTGTGAATGTCTTCAGTGTCGGATGATATCTCGGTGGCACTTGACAACAAAGGACAATTCCAACGGTATAAGCTCAACACTAATCTCAATGGAAAAATGAAAGGTGTGGAGTAAACGATCCAATGAAAACTTAGCCATGATAAAAATAATGTTAAATACCTTGCATATTTATGTATAAACCATCAACAACATAATGATATCATCATTATTTAACTAAGAAATTTATTTGCATTTTAATCTATGAAAGGAAATTGCGTAAAACAAAACTATGCTATGTCTATCTTAACTATTCAAACTGCAATAAGGAAATAATTGAAAACATAAATTAAACTATGAAAGTAAATTAACAATCTACATTAACCAACAACTAATTAAATGAGATCTATATAAAACTAAAATAAACAAGCTATAATAAAAAACTGGAATTAACTCTATCCATCCATCAATCCTTGTCAAAGAAAACCCAAATTAAACTTTGTTCTATACTAATTAAACTCTGTTTTAAACTAGACTAGAAAATCATAAAAGAAAGCATAATCTAACATCTAAATGCACATGGGTTTAGTATAGAGAGGGAGACTTGCAAGTCTTTTCCTAGTCTATGAAATCAATGCATGCTAATATATATCATCATCTAACCTACAAAACAATTAAAACAACTAAGCTACAACAAACTAGTTAACATAATATAAACATGTATGTATAGGAAACTAAAAAGAGTAATTAAATTAATAATTGCATAAATAAACATGAAGACATTTACTAGACTGCTGGTGCCCCCCCCAGCAAGTCGTGGTCACTCTCTAAAATCACACCACGAACTTAGCAGGCCGAATTCACCATAAAAGTCCAAAAACACAGTTCTGGCATAATTTTGGCAATGTAAAAACTCAAAACAGAGTAAAATCGTTTTTCTGACAATTCTAATGCTTATCCTACTTGGTCAACTATCATTTGACCATCCTAGTGGTATTTATAAGCTTACATACCAAGTGGTCAACCACAGGAGAGTTGAACCACTTCTAATTTCGACAAAATACAATAAATGATGCCCTAACAGATCAAACAAAGCGAGCCAATAATCGCCCTCTTTGGATAACTGAAATTGAGTTGTATGGATCTCATTAGCTGGAGGGGGCGATCATGAACAAAACCGATGTTCCCGATTCTCCCAACACTAGCTTCCAATTCCATAACCGCCAACTTGCCTTCCATTTCTCTGCAATATAGAGTGTTGGACAAAGTGTCGGATCGAGTGCCGAAACGAGTGTCGGATCAAGTGCCGGAACTAGAAACATAGTGCGTTTTTGCCTTGTAACACCAAAAAACATGAATTATCTCTTAGAAATCATAAAACATGATGAATTATGCTTGATTCAATCATTAAACATGAATTACACATACCTTATGGAGATCGTACCATTTTATCATGAAATTCTTCAAAAATATCCTTTAAAGGATGAAAAACGCATATGTACATGTGGCAAAAATGTATAATAACCATCATGAAAGTGATCATATATCGGGCCCAACACATACCATTATCCATTAAACAAACTTGGGTCCATTACCCAAACCTGGTTTCTCCAACTTCTCATGGCCATAACTCTCTAACCGTGAGGAGTTATGTGAAATTCCACATACCACCGGAAATGGAATGACATGTACTATCCATCTAGAATAGTATTACCTTAAAATAAATTAAAAACCATACCATTATACATGAAATAACCTCGGGTCCATTACCCAAACATTTGTGCTACCAAAATTTGACACTGGACTTTCTCCAAGGGTTGACATCAATATACAATATCACTCTCCAATGGTTGACAACAATGAAAACCAACAATACATACCAACTATCCATAAAACTAATCCAACTTTCTGATAGATGTCAGGTAGACCATCAACCATTCCCTACTTGCTAAGATGTTGCATATATTTTAAATTTAAATGCCTGAACCTTTCGTGCCATATCCTACTTATTTCATCAACACAGGTAAGCAATAATGAATAATCTAGTTCAATAAATTCAGAAAATGTGTAGAGTCTATATTGATGATTTACCTCACTGGAAACAACCTTGGAATTGGTTTGCATGTCATATATATCCACTGCATTAGGTGTGAATATTACTCTCTTTCCAGTTCTAGAGTTTTTCATCTGATACACAGAGAGAATATAGACATAAATCTTGAGTACATGTAGCACATTCTCAAAGCTTCCGTTTGTGAGTTCAATCCTTCATTTTACGGTGACCTCGACTGGAGAGTTGTACCCCATCAGAATATGAGGACCTTTTCATGCATCCAATGAAGAATAAACTTCTTTTGGGGCAGCCATGTGGTGTGATGCTCCTGAATCTACGATCCAAGCATCGGGAGAGGAGTTGATGGAAATCAAGGCATGGCTATAATTTCCTTTCTTAGGATTATGATATTTGGCTTCTTCTTCTTGGAACCCTAGAGGATGCAATCTCCAAGGTTGTTTTGCTGAAGTATTTGGGTCATTAGATCTATCTGTTTCTACATACATGCAGATTCTGAATGGAATCCTTTATGGAAGTAAGTGCATTTATCCCCTTTTCTTCCCTTTCCACCTTTGGATCTGGAGGCATCGTTGAAGGGTTTTGAGTACACTTCCTTCTTTGGATTTGTATGTTCTTTTATTTTGTCTTTGTCTTTATATTTATGATATTGATGACCACCACCATATTTCACAATAAGTGCATGTGCCTTTGGGCCTTTGATTTTTCCCATATTGATGAGCTTGTTCTACTTTTGTGTCAGAGACTTGATAAAGGCCTCAAGAGAGGGCATCGTCTAGGTGGATCTAGAGGTGAACCTAACTGAATGAAATGTGGATACAAACACTGAGTATTCTAGACCAAGTTTGGAGAGAATGGTGAGAACCATTTGTTTCTCCTCCTTAGATTTATCAACCCCGCAAGCCTTGAGTTGCGACAACAAATCCTTATATTTGGTAAAGAAATATTGGAGATTGTCAAAGGTTTTTGGATCCAATGTGAGAAATTCCACCTCGAGCATGTGTCCCCTCATCTCGTCCTTTTTTCCAAAAATACCTTCCATGGTGGTATAGGATTTATTGGGGGTTTTATAGGAGGATATGTGAAAGAGAAGTTAAGGAGAAATGAGATTGAAAATTGTTCCAAATGCTTCATCCATTCGATTTTGATAGTTTGATTTTTCTATGGATGATGTTGGTTCTGTCTCTGTTTTCATAGTTAACCAATATAATCCTTTTCCTCGAATATGCATGATCATATTATCCTTCCATGCAAATAAATTGTACAGTGTATGAATGAATTCTTTTGGAAATTCCATTTTTCCATTGTCTTCAATCTTCGATACTTGCAAAAATAATCCGGTGTGTCTTTTCCCTAGTAGTCCATCGACTCTGATACCATGTAAATTTGTTGAACTTGCACATAATAGATCTATATAGAAATTGACATACACAATTGTAGATAAAATATGATAAAAGAGAACCAAGAGAGAAAGAATGGAAGAATTATCATTTACCAAATGAGTGAATGATAATTTACACATGATATACTCTGTATAACTCAAATAATGTGCACTGGAGGAGAATCCAATGTTCCATAGTGGTGGTCTCAAGTTATTTGGACACACACCAATAGTTACGGGAGTGAACTACCACCTAGTCTAGTTTCTCGGGCAGTTACGAGAGTGAATTGCCAACTAGTCTGAGTTAACTAGTGTATCAATATTCAGTTAACTAACTGAAGCATAGTGAAGTGAGGAGGAGATCATGGAATCATGAGTAATGCGCTAGTGTGGTGGTGATCCCAAGGACAATGCACATTAGTTGATGATGATACTAATGCTACATGAGGATAATCCCAATGTTGCATCTAGACTCCACTCAACTGATCAAACTAAAGTGTGAACTGAAGAGAATATTCTCTTAGAGGAATATTCTCCATAAAATATAGGAGACTGAATAATGACTAATAAACATAGGCAAAACCTTAGGAAAAATAAATCCTAGGTGTGTGTGAAGTATCTCCAACAAGTACATGGTTTAGGAGGATTATTGAAGTCTTTGGAGACTTGTAGGAGGAGAATTGGACACACCATGTGGAGTGCCTTTGCATTTGAAGCCTTACTTGTGAATGAAATCACCTTGGAGCTTAACATATATACTCTTGGAGTGTAGCACACCACATGTGTTAGCCTACATGTGTTATTGTAGTTTGTTTGTAAGGGTATATGATCACATATGTATTGTTGGCTTCCCTTACCTCTCATATGTATAGAGGAAAGAGAGAGAGAGTCATAAACTCATTCATTCTTGTTCATTTTTGTGTAGAGACGTGATTAAGAGAAGTTTATCGCTTCTCATCCTCTCTCTCTTGGATCTTCTTATCTACTTGATTTATCTCTCTTGTGGAGTCACTATGGTTTCTTGAGCTTGTTGGATCATCTTGAAGACTAATGTTAGGTTTTCATCCATTGGATATTTGGAGACAAGTGTTTTGAGATGAAACCCTAGTTTGTACTTAGTGAAGATAAGAAGAAGGTGAGATATCTTGCCTTGAAGGACATGCTTGTTGGATCTCATTGGCATGAGCTAAGTTTTTTTTGGTTTTCCCTAGCTAGGTTTTTGGAGAGCCAGATGATTGTACTATATTTGTGATAAGGCTATGGTATGTACATGAAGTTCATATTTATGCATATTCATGAAGTTTTCAACTGTCCAATACTTGTGAAAATTGTATATTGATTTTAAACCATCTGTATTCTTCATGGTTTGTAATTTACAACATTATATGTCTTTTTGATTTGACATAAGTTAAGGGTGACTATGTTAAGTGATTTAACATTATAATTGAAGAATATAATGGTAGATTTAATGCCATTTTTACAACTTTCATAAGTGTTTTCATATCTGTTATATACATGCTAAGGATTCTCTAAAGGGATGAATATTATTGGAACACATTGATATCTCATCCCTTGAATTTCCAGGTGGTTTGAGGTTGTTAAAGATTGAAATATTTGTCTATTGATTTCACAGTTTTATTTTTATTTAATAACATCCCTAAGGTTGAAAATTTAGAGGGTTAAGATCCAAGAAACCTCTTTTTCATAGGTGAAATCTATATTCTTCATCAAAACTCTACAACTCAAAAATTTCTATAGTATATTAGTCCCAACATGAGGAATGAAACCTTTAGATTCGTGTAGTGGTTGAACATACCATTGATAAGTTTGTAAATGGTGAATGTGAGGAATTGTAATTGTTCCCATGATAATATAGGATAGGAACATATTCCCATGAGGAGGGATGGATCACATGTTTCTACCAACTAAATGTACCCAACAACATGCCTCCATAACTATGTGGGGTAGATATTTCTCACCAACCACTACATGAATTCAATGATTTCCTTCTAAGTCAAATATGATGGATGAGATTTGATTAAGGAAAATGAAAATGTGATAGTTCTTAGGATGACACTTGGCATTAGATGATTTTTTCCCCCGTGGTGTCAACCTTCCTCTTTCCTTCTAGTGGACTCATAGACCCTCTCATGCTCTTCGTGGCCATATTAGACCTTTATATTAATCTCAAAAATAATATTTACATATCTTGAATGTAATGTGGAACATGTGTACTACATGACCGTTAGAAAGTATATTTATTGCAATTAAATGCTAATCCATTCACTAACTAAGGCTTGACCTTGACCTCTGCACTAGAAGCCCATACTAATGTATTTACTTTATACACATGAGTTCATTTATTTAAGCTTACATGTCTTGAATCTTGTCTTTATATCCACTTATTCACAATCTATACATATTCCAATATATTACATCCAAAGGGTCAAAACTAGGGTATTACATTCCCCTCCTTTGAATAACACCAATGCCAATGCAACTTAAGATTAGAACAAAAATGGGTATGCCTCTTTCATGACATCCTCAATCACCCACGTAGCCTAATTGAGACTAAAGTGATTCCATTTCACCTTTTTTGGTCCAAAGACTTGGTTCCATAACAATGCTACTTTATTATTGAGAATACATAGTGGATCTATTTGGAACTCTCCCTTTGGTTCCACTTGGATTACAACCCAATTAATCACATGGTTAGGATCATGTACATATATATTAAGCAAGGAAACATGGAAAACATCGTGAGCTCTAATGTTAGTAGGACATGAAGTCTATATTCCACTAGCCTTATCTTATCAAGGATTTCAAATGGTTTGGAATATCTAGGTGCCAATGTGACACAACTTCCAAGATTCAAATATCTCTTCCTTGACTTAACTTTAAGGGAGGCACCATTATTAAAACCAAATTATTTGTGCACCCTATTCCTATAAACACAATTTTTGTTTGTCTTTGTCACCTTCAAATTTTACCTAATTCTAGAAACTTCTTTCTCCATCTCCTTGACCATGTATACCTCAAGTGCGATTATGTTTATCATTTTATGCCAACTTACTGGAGTATTGCATCTTATTCCATACAAATATTCAAATGGAATCATTCATAATGATGCATGATACCCATTGTTATATGCAAACTCCATCAACTATAAACAATCTTCCCACTTTGACGATTTATCCATCACATACATGCAAAGAATGTATTCAATCACTTGATTTAGTGTTTTGATTTTCCCATCTATTTGTAGATAGAAAGCAATAATAATATTCATCATGGTGCTCAAGTCCTAAAAAAGACTCTTCCAAAATTGGAGGTAAACTTTGTATCCCTATTTGAAATAATTTTCATGGGCATTGCATGAAATTTGAAATTTTTCTCATGAAATGTCTATAGCCCTACGAGTAGATTTAATAGGAATAAAATGAATTTCCTTGGTCAGTTTATCCACCAAAACTGTGACATAATCATGTTTCCTCATTATCTTGGCAATACAACAATAAAATCTATTTTTATTAACTCTCATTTCCATTTTGGAAGTGGAAAAGGTTTCAACAAACCTTTTGAGTGTTGATGCTCAATGTTAACCTGCTAAAATTCCACACATCTAACAATGTATTTGACAACATACTTTTTCATCCCATGCCAAAAATATTTCTTCCTGGCTATCACAAGTATTTTTGGTGGCCTAGATGGCCATAATATGGCATCTTAAGGGTTTCATAATTATTCTCAATTCTAAAGCATTGGGACTATACATTCTATTTCTAAATAAGAATCCCATCATTTCCCAATTGATATAATGCTCTATTTTCTCTTTTTTTTAGTCTATATTTCACTTGGATATAATGCTCATATTTAGTGAGGGAATTGATCACCATTTTCTTCAAATATGATTTTCAAATGCCGATAACTTCTTCATACATATTTCTGCTGAGTGCATTTGCAACTTTGTTCTCTTTGTTTTTTATGTACTTGATTTCAAAATCAAACTCATTGAGATCTGAGTTCAAACCTCTTTCCCGCCAAGTAAAGCCTCCATATATTCAATGCATTGAATATTACAACAAGTTCCAATTCACAAGAAACATAATTTTTCTCATGTTCCTTCGATTTCTACGACTCATAACACACTACATGGTTATCTAGCATGAAAAATTCACCAATTCCTTCAGGGAAGGTGTCCATGCACAATGAAAAATATTTATCTATTCTAAAAAAAGGAGCACCTATTAGAAGATGTTCTAAACACCAAAAGATTTACTTACATTACCAAAACCATTCAAACTTATTTCCTTTCTTTTGCAAGGAAATTACAGGATATACAATTTTGGAAAATCCACCTATAAGCCTTTGATAGTAACCAACAAGACCCATAAATGATCTTACATTTGTTACATTTCTTGGAGTGGGCCATTTCATTAGGCCTTGATCTTTTTTGCATCCACTAATATTCCTTCATATGAGATCATGTGACTCAAACACTGGATTTGCTTATGATATAATTCATCTTTGTTGAGTTCCACATACAACCTCTGTTCTCTCAACACAAAAACATTCACAAATGCTTCTCATGCTCTTCAAATTTAGAATAAATTAGTATATGATCAAGGAACACAAGTACAATATTCTCCAAATATTGATTGAAGACATTGTTTATGAGTCACATGAATGTCCTTGACGCATTTGTGAGACTGTATGGCACCACTACAAATTCATAATGACCACACCTTATTCTAAAGGATGTCTTTTGGATGACGCTTTATTTAATTTTGGATTACTTCTTCCTTAATTTTGTCTTGATATCTTGAACTCGAATCTATTTTTGAGAAAACCTTTTCCCCTCTCATTTGACCCAAATTCTCAATTTGCTTATGACACAAGTCACATTTTCCGAGTTTCACATACAACTCACATTCTCTCAACACTTGCAAAACCATTCATGAATGATCCTCATGCTCTTTGTATTTAGAATAAATTATATATGATCAAGGAAAATAAGTATGATGTTGTCCAAATACTTACTCAAGACATTGTTCATGAGACACATGAATGTTACTGGAGCATTCAAGGGACCAAATGACACCACTAAAAATTCATAATGACTGTACCTTATTTTTAAGGATGTCTTTTGGATGTCTTCTTCCTTAATTATGATTTGATGATATCCCAATCTCGAATCAATTTTTGAGAATACCTTTGCCCCTCTCATTTGTTCAAATAAATAATCAATTCAAGGCAATGAAGAATTATTCTTCATTGCAACTTTATTCCAACGTTTAAAGTCAAAACACAGTTTGAGAGTGGCATCTTTATTTTTCAAAAACAAAATGAGTGTTCCCCATGGGTAGACACACAATCAAATGTTTCCTTTATTCAACAAGTCTTGTAATTGTATTTTCAACTCCATAAGATTTTGGGTACTCATCCTATAAGGAGTCTTATACCTTGGTGTAGCCCCCAATACAAGGTCAATTGAGAAATTATTGTCCATGTTTGGAGGAAGACTTGTCATTTCATTCCAAAATACATTGCTGAACCCTTGCAATACAAGAAAATATTCAAGTTTTAAATTTTTTTCTCTTCTTGATTCCAATATGGGTGGATCCATGAAGACGAACAACACTTTTTAGTGAAATGTGACAATGAAAATTTGAAATTTTACATATTTTAAAGATAAAATCCCTCGAAACCCATATACACCATGTAAATTTTGACGTTAAGTAAAAAAAATCCAACTTGTAGAGGATTGTGTTTTCTTTCTAACAATATTTTACAAAAATATTAATGTCTTTTAATATGTCAAATTTGCATTTAATTAAATGCTCATCCTTGCAAATTTCTAGAAAAGTTAACAAGTGACTTTTGTCCCCATCAACTAATTCAATGTTCAACTTATAATTAAAAAAAACAAAATATATGAGTATGATCTACCAAAATGTAGTAGATCCCATTTTTTGGGAAAATTATAATTTTTATTATTTTTTGAAGCCAACTAATTAATATTTGAATTGCATTTCATACACCTTTGTGATTTTGTCTACTTTTTATTACTATTTACATAAATTGAAAAATGAAAAATACCATTTTGAAGAGGAAACATCCATGGGGATCCCACATATTTTTTTATAATTTTTTGGTTTTGTAGTTTTTATGTTACTGATTTTTCTTTGAGTGCCTTTGGAATTGTGGATTTGTTTTTAGTATAAGTTTTAAACTAAACTAAAATAAAAATATAATATGAAATTGAAAGTGTGAAAATGTGTTAAGATCTAGAAAAAGCCCCATGTTATTTAGAAAACCCCTTATTAAGCCCTAGATATTAAAATTATTACATTTCTAGTGTTGTATTTGTATGTCGTCTAGAACCCTTCATTGTAACCTTTCATTATAATTGTACCTTTTGTCTCCTATATATATGCTAGGGAGACCTAGTCTTAGGATCATATTATCACAACTCATATGGTATAATGAACTGTATATGTTGTAAAAGGAGGTTTCTCCCTCAAAGTGGATTTTATACATTGACTTCTTATAATTTTTAAGGCACTGGATCATAAAATTTGGTAACAGAGCATCGATCCTATGGTTTTTATTCTTCAATTGAGTCATGTTGGAATTTTCACTATAACTTTATTTCTGGGTCGTCTCGGAAAACAAAATTTGGAGATTAATTAAAAGATATATCAGGGTACTGATGGTAAAAAATCTAGGTTTTGGATTGTTGTACTTTCCAAGATATAGCATGTGGAAGATAAGGTTTTTGACTCATCCTAAATTCAGTTTTAAACAAATCATCTTGGGACCTTCATTATGAAATTTTGTGGATACTAAGTATACATATCCTAGTATAGGGGCTCCAAATTTCAGATTATGTTTCGTTACAATTTCAGATATATAATCCATCTAATACAAGGCTTGTGACTAATCTTGAAATCAATTTTAAAAGAGCCAGCTTGACATTTTTGTTGTAATTTTTTTTCTGTGAAGTTGTTTATTCTAAAACTTTTAGACACCTGAGGAGACATAGTGAATTGCACAAAAAAGTTTCATATTTTGAATCATTATAATTTGTGAGATATATATTGTGGAAGTTGGGGTTGTTTACTAATCTTGAAATTAGTCTTAAACAAGACATTTTGGTATTTTTCATATAACTTTTTATCAGTGAAGGTTCAGACTGTAAAATTTTCAAAAGTTTAAAAAGTAATATCAGAGTACTACTGGTCAAAATTTCATACTTATAAGGGTTCAAAGTTCAAATATATATTAGGACCAAGGTTAACCATCCAAAAATACTCCTCTTGGACACACCGACCACATTGAGAGGGGGGGGGGTGAATCAGTGTAGGGCTCTTTTTCCAACTTCACTTCACAAAAATCCTTAGGATTAGCAATCACCAATTACTCATCACTGTCATTTATGACTAGTTAAGTGTGAACATACATCAAAAACATATATCATCAATAAGTCATCACCACAAGGAACACAAAGAACATAAGATGTATGTACGTTTTTATTTTTATTATAGACTACAATCCTTGGGTTATCAACAAAAACTGAATAGAGTTACAACTCCACAAGAGCACCAACTCTACAATGCAAGACTCATCTTACACAACTTAACAACCACTGAGAAGAGGAATCAATCCTCAACAAATACCAATCTGTCAACATGTACACGACCTATCAGTAGTGCAACAAACGTATGTATGCATCCTACTAGTATTACAAATCACGTATGTATGCGGCCAATCTGTACTACAACTTGCTTATGCCTTCTGAACAATTAGGGTTTTCTCTCCATGAAAAACTCAGATCCTCTGCAGCCTTCAGTCACATCCACTTCTATCTTTCATTGTCCAATCTGAACCATAACCAATCACAACACATCTATGCTCTCCAACAAATTACTCATACTCCTCAACCATACAATATCAATACTACTAAATGATGTATACGCAACCAATATACTATGGAAATCATATTAGCATTGAACCATAAGAGTGCCGCTCACTCTATCAATCAACCAACATAACCACATCACAACAACCATACCAATAATGACTTAAGTATTCACCATACAATAAGAAAGAGTATCTATCAAGACAACTATGTAACCATACCATAATTTCTATGGTAGACCTGAGCCCATAGAATGCAAATATGGAACTTGCTTCAGACTTCAAGAGCCTAGCATCAAATCACACCAAAGTCTCCATTGGCGTCCATGAGAACTTGCAATTCCTCTCTTACTCAAAATAGATGTACAAGCTATGCTCAAGATATGATTTTCACAAGAGACCCTTGCTTATTATTTATACTCTCCAAGTAGCTTCCTTAGAAGCATCTTCTAGGCCACTTTGTCCACATAGCCACTTTGTCCACATAGTCACTTATGTCCAACTTTTCCCAATTTTCCACTTGTCTATGTATCCAATAGCCACTTGACCACTTAACCCATTTTCCTCATTGGGTTAACCTTCTTATAACCACTTTCCATAATTATAAAGTTCTCCATTTACTTTATTATTTAAATAATCCTCCTTGACTTTGTCACTTCACTTTATTATTTAAGTAATCCTCTTTGATTTTGTCACTTCACTTTATTATTTAAATAATCCTTTTTGACTTTGTCACTTCACTTTATTATTTAAATAATCCTCCTTGACTTTGTCACTTCACTTTAAACAATCCTCTTTGACTTTGTCACTTCACTTTATTATTTAAATAATCTTCTTTGATTTTGTCACTTCACTTTATTATTTAAATAATCCTTTTTGACTTTGTCACTTCACTTTATTATTTAAATAATCCTCCTTGAGTTTGTCACTTCCCTTTAAATAATCCTCTTTGACTTTGTCACTTCACTTTATTTTTTAAATAATTTCTTCTTTGCAATCACTTTGACTTATTTGACCTTTTGGGGCTTCAAGCCAACATATGAGGGTCCTTCAACTTTGTAAGGCCATAACCCTCAAACCGTGAGAAGTTATGTGACGTTCCACATACCACCAGAAATGGCATGCCAAGCACTATCCATCTAGGATAGTTTCACTGGAAAATTAACTAATCTTCATCTCATTATTCCATAATTAAGCATGGGTTCTCTGACCATACTTCTAGGATAACTCAACCACAAAGTGTCTTCTCGTGAGGGATTTCACCATAAGGGGACCACTTTGGAGTTCATCCATTTGTACAACCATGACAAGAAAATAACCACTTTGGATTTCACCACAAAGCGTCTTCCTGTGAGGGCTTCCACCATAAGGGGACCATTTTTGAGTTCATCCATTTGTACAACCATGACAAGACAATAATGAGTCATCTTTACATCAATCCAACTATGCATCATATATCAATGACAACTCATTGATCCATATTCATCTATGCATGCAAATATGAATCCTCTTGACATAAATCCATTGACATCAAGGTCAATACATGATCCATCAATCACTACATCAATATACTATGACAAGACATTGTTCCTTTGACATCAATCCTTTGACATCAATGACAACATGATCCAACAATATCCCCCTTTGGAACTGATGGAAATACCAACATTGATGGCAATACCAACATTGATGTCAACACCAATCATTGATGGCAATGTGTAGACAAGGAATTTCTCTATATCAATAGGCATCTCTGTCACATCAATGTGACTATATCTCCCCATTTGACATCAATGGAAAAGGGTCATTCTCCCCTTGGGGCTGCTCCCCTTACCTGAAATCTCCTTGGGGATGCTCCCCCTGTCTAAATGCCTTTGATATTCCTCTGAATAATCATTCCCCTTTTGAGAAAGGGATATCACTCTGATGTAATGTTGAAGATATATAGCTCAAGCTTCCCTTGTGACCATTTCTCCCTCTGGAACTATGCCTCTATGCTTTTTCTCCAAGTATAGGTCTCTTTTTCAAGTATTTATATTTGCATTTGATAAATCTCTCCTCCTGGAATCATGGGAAGAAGAATGACTCCCCCTATGGGTATGTCTCCCCCTATCTTCTCTGCAATATAAATAATATGCTACTATTGCAATATGCTTCTACTGCAAATGCTACTACTCAACCAGAACATAGATGAACTTCTCTTTCTATGACGATCCTTGGAATTGTCCATGCATCAAACTCGTTCCATACCATACATCATTAAGAAAAATATATGTGTAAAGACCGAAATTGAATTAACGTTTAAATTTCTACCAAATTACTGTAATTTATGTAATTTCTATAAGCTTTACAATGAAGTAAACTTTTCAAAATTTTCAAATTATCTCAACACTTACGCTAACACTTACGCAAGTAGAATTTGGCAATAAGTAATTAAATCTAAGTAAACAATCCATGAATTTGAATTTACATACCTCACTCTGATGCTATCCGCAGCAGCTTGCTCCCTTCGCTTGAACCTGATGCTGCTCCTTAGGACACCCCAAAACTAGCCACCCTGCCGACTAGTAACGCCTAGCCCTAGGACATCAATGGATGTCCTAGCCCTTCGAGCCCAAAACCTCTGCAGCCCCCCCCTGGTGCACTGTAAATTCCACTGTTAATTTCCCTCTGCCATACTCCAAGCTCTCCTCCCGTAGAATGAATCCCCTTCCATAATCCTTCTCCACTTCCCTTATTCCTCCTTCACCACCCTTCCTCCATTAACTTCCCCCCACCAAATACCTTATCCCTTTATTAATGCCTTATCCATTCATTTATTACTTAACTTAACGTATTGGTTACGTTATCCCTTGTGGGATACATAACCCAATTAAACATTATATTTTATTATCCACCCATTTGTTTAATA
>ML786538.1:350413-370634 GCA_009831015.1 Picea engelmannii | reverse complement strand
TTACATACCTCACTCTGATGCTATCCGCAGCAGCTTGCTCCCTTCGCTTGAACCTGATGCTGCTCCTTAGGACACCCCAAAACCAGCCACCCTGCCGACTAGTAATGCCTAGCCCTAGGACATCAATGGATGTCCTAGCCCTCCGAGCCCAAAACCTCTATAGCCCCCCCCGGTGCACTGTAAATTCCACTGTTAATTTCCCTCTGCCATACTCCAAGCTCTCCTCCCGTAGAATGAATCCCCTTCCATAATCCTTCTCCACTTCCCTTATTCCTCCTTCACCGCCCTTCCTCCATTAAATTCCCCCCACCAAATACCTTATCCCTTTATTAATGCCTTATCCATTCATTTATTACTTAACTTAACGTATTGGTTACGTTATCCCTTGTGGGATACGTAACCCAATTAAACATTATATTTTATTATCCACCCATTTGTTTAATACTTATTTAATCAATTAATTAATTAATAATCAAATTAATCATTAACCCTTAATTAAAGAGTTATTCATACTTAAATTAATCATAATAAAAAAATAATTAATTAATAACAGATAATTAGTTAAGGTTATTTAATAATTAATTATAGTTTAGCTAATTTTTAGGATTATTTATTAAATTAATCATCTTAATAATTAAGGGTCATTACAATATGTTAACAATGAATACAAAATCATGAACAAAACATCAAACAAGTACATCCTGTGCCAACCATGCACAATACCCATGTACATCAACCATGTACATCAATACCATATCATATGTCATAATATATCATCAATGGAGTGCATCAACCATATGACTCTACCAACATGCCAACCATGTGCCTCAAACAAGTGTCATATCACTCATGATATGCCTCTACCAAGAACCAAGTGCCACAATCATGTATCTTAATCAAATGAAGTGTCTTAACTATATCATCCATACATTAACAAGTGCACCAAACATGTACCACTTGTACCAAGCAAGTGCATCAACCATGCACCAATACTACAACAAGATGAACTACAATCAAGATGTGTCCTCTTGCATGTATGCCATATCCACCATAAAACATGTGCCAATCATACTGCTAGTAGGTGCCTCTAACAATGTACCAAAAGTGTACCAATCATGCATCAACTATAGATCAAGCTATGATTCATCAATGATGTAAAATATGACCACCTCATCAACTCATCAACTACATGTCCCACTATATATCCCATCCTCATGCCAAATGCATGCACCAAGATATCCAACAAAAATGCATCTCAAAATACAACATAAAATATATCAATGGAGCTCAAATATGTATCAACCATGTATCCCAATAGATCATCCTCAACCACTATTCACTACAACAAATACTAAGCATCCAATAATACATGTAGTAGAAGTGTGCCTCAATAGATCAATGTCATCTCTATCTAGAATCATCATGATATATCTCATAACCAAAGAACCATAAATTCACTGTCACAACTAGCATTGTTCCTCAACAGAAAAGTGTCTCAATACACACTCTAGGGTTAGTACCATGCATCTAAGATAGTCTTTCAACACTCAACCATATATCACCACCATACATACAATAATTATGTATGCCAACATGTAATCATGAAAACCTACAACAAACCATGTGAGACCTTGCAACACAAAGTTATACCATCATAACATGCTGCAACTCATATGCATAGCCCTTTCCCCAAGGAGTTTTACCACAGATATGCGACCTTTTGCACAGACAACTCACATATGTACGCAACCTATTCATAGGTCAGCTTGCGTATGTACACAACTGTTACCATTGTAACCCACATATGCTTATGAAGATGGAAAACTTGAGCTTCCCTTAAGGCTTCCATTCTGTCCTGATTGTTCAGTTTTCTTCACCCACTTCTAAAGGTGTCCCAACTTTTCAGAACTTGAGCTTTGAGCTTCCATATTTTCAAAAATGTCTTCCTTCCTAACTTCATGTCTTCTTCTAGTCATGCTATATGAATTCCTCATCATGGAATTTCTTCTTGTGTTCCAACAATACTACGATTTGTGGCCAAATACACTAAAGTTGTAGCATCTCATGGTGTGACAATGGGAAACAATATGTCCTAATTGATTACATCTCCAACACCTTAGGGTGTTATGAAATCTTTCACTATCTTTCCTTGCATAATATCTACATTCCAAATATTTGTGACCATATTCATTACATGAGTAACATTGACCATGAAAAACATTTTCATACCTTTGCTTCGATGTCCATGTTGAAGGTGTCTCTCTTCTTTGAGGTGTAAAGATGGCTTCTTGATGTCTTGCTTTGTTCTTTTGAAACTTTCCTTGCCTTGTGTAGATGATTGAATTGCAACATTATTTCCATCCTTTGAGAGTGAGGGACTTACCTCATTCTTCTTTTAAGTGGTTGCTTCAACATGTGTATCTTCTTTCTTGTATCCAAGACCTGATTTATAATTTGGCGATCTTTGACTATCTAAGATCTCATTCAAGATTGTTGAGCTATTCAAGAATTTGTTTGACTTTTCTACTTTCTTTCTAAGATCAACAACTTCAGCTTCCAACTTATGACATGAATCTTCATTTTCATTTACTTGATTCTTTAGTAATTCCTCTACCCTTTTGGCTTCTTCAATTTGGGTCTTGAGATGAACACAAACATCAAGACTTTTTCTAATCTCATCATCTAGCTTCCTATTCTATTATATTTCATTGTTTAGTCTTTTGATCTCTTCTTCTTTTTCTTCTAATTGAATATTTTTACTTTCTTCTTGTTCCTTGAGCATTTCCTTTAATTTCAAGATATGCCTTTGATTCTTTTTAATAAAATTTTTAGTGTTATCAGAAAGATAACTATATTCTATGTAACAATGGTCATAATTGTATTCAATTAGACCCCATTCAACTTTCCTTTTAAGCTCTGATAGTTCTTCTTATACTTCTTCCATGGGATAACTATTATTTGAATTTACACAAACTATCTCTATATTTTCTTCTTCACTTGTAGAGAAATATTCAACATCATCACATTTTGAAATATTGCAATCAAAGGATTTTTGAGATTCTTTACCTTCATTGTTCTTGATGGAGTTGTCTTTAGCATCTTCCTTCTTTCTTTGGTATGTATCCTCTAGCTTTAGCCATAGATCCTTGGAAGAAGTGCATTGTCCCATGATCTCTTTGATAGAACTTGAGAGTCCACTAAGAATGGTCTTGAGAGCCAATGCATGATTCTTATTTTCTTCCCTTTGAGATACAAACTTTGAATTGTTCTGCAAAGGAACTATTCCACCAATAACTTCTTTCCAAACACCCACTCCTATTTCCTTCAAATTCACTTTCATTTCTATTCTCCATGTAGAATAATTTTCCTCATCAAGGATTGGAACTTCATAATCCATTTGTGTGTCCATGGATCTCCTCCAAGCTAGTTAAGGCTTATAGCGAAGGCCCACTCTGATACCAATTGTTGGACACATCGACCACATTGAGAGGGCGGGGGGGACGGGGGGTGAATCATTGTAGGGATATTTTTCCAAATTCCCTTCACAAAACTCCTTAGGATTAGAAATCACCAATTACTCATCACTTATCACTGTCATTTATGACTAGTTAAGTGTGAACATACATCAACAACATATATCATGAATAAATCATCACCACAAGGAACACAAAGAACACAATATGTATGTACATTTTTATTTTTATTACGGACTACAATCCTTGGGTTATCAACAACAACTGAATAGAGTTAAAACTCCACAAGAGCACCAACTCTACAAGGCAAGATTCAACTTACACAAATAAACACCAACTGAGAAGAGGAATCAATCCTCAATAGATACCAATCTGTCAACAGGTACGTGACCTGTCAGTAGTGCAACACGCGTATGTACGCATCATACTAGTAGTACAACTCGCGTATGTACGCAACCAGTCTGTACTATAGCCTGTGTATTCATTCTGAATAATTAGGGTTTTCAAAACTCAGATCCTTTGCAACCTTCAGTCACATCCACTTCTGTCTTTCACTGTCCAATCTAAACCATAACCAATCACAACACATCTATGCTCTCCAACAACTTACTCATGCTCCTCAACCATACAATATGAATGCTACTAAATCATGTATACGCAACCAATATACTATGGCAATCATATCAGTACTGAACCATAAGAGTGTTGCTCACTCTATCGATCAACCAACATAACCACATCACAACAACAATACAAATAATGCCTTAAGAATTCACAATACAATAAGCAAGAGTATCTATCAAGACAACTATGTAACCATACCAGAGTTTCTATGGCAGATCTGGAACTTGCTTCAGACTTCAAGAACCTGACATCAACTCACACTCAAGTCTCCATTGACGTCCATGAGAAATTGCAATCCCTCTCTTACTCAAAATAGATATTCAAGCTATTCTCAAGAGATGATTTTCACAAGAGACCCTTGCTTCTTATTTATACTCTCCAAGTAGCTTCCTTAGAAGCATCTTCTAAGACACTTTGTCCACATAGCCACTTTGTCCACATACTCACCTATGTCCAACTTTGCCCAATTTTCCACTTGTCCATGTATCCAATATCCACTTGACCACTTAATCCATTTTCCTCATTTTAGGGTCAACCTTCTTATAACCACTTTCCATAATTAGAAAGTCCTCCATTTACTTTATTATTTAAATAATCCTCCTTGACTTTGTCACTTCACTTTATTATTTAAATAATCCTCTTTGATTTTTTCACTTCACTTTGTTATTTAAATAATCCTTTTTGACTTTGTCACTTCACTTTATTATTTAAATAATCCTCCTTGACTTTGTCACTTCACCTTAAATAATTCTCTTTGACTTTGTCACTTCACTTTATTATTTAAATAATATTCTTTGATTTTGTCACTTCACTTTATTATTTAAATAATCCTTTTTGACTTTGTCACTTCACTTTATTATTTAAATAATCCTCCTTGAATTTGTCACTTCACTTTAAATAATCCTCTTTGACTTTGTCACTTCACTTTATTATTTAAATAATTTCTTCTTTGCAAGCACTTTGACTTCTTTGACCTTTTGGGGCTTCAAGCCAACATATGAGGGTCCTTCAACTTCATAAGGCCATAAATCTCAAACCGTGAGGAGCTATGTGACGTTACACATACCACCAGAATGGCATGACAAGCATTATCCATCTATGATAGTTTTACTGACAAATTCACTGATATTCATCTCATTATTCCATAATTAATCATGGGTTCTCTGACCATACATCTAGGATAACTCAACCACAAAGTGTTTTCCCATGAGGGATTTCACCATAATGGGACCACTTTGGAGTTCACCGCAAAGCGTCTTCCCATTCGGGCTTTCACCATAAGGAGACCACTTTGGAGTTCATCCATTTGTACAACCATGACAAGACAATAACCACTTTGGAGTTCATCGCAAAGCTTCTTCCCATGAGGGATTTCACCATAAGGGGACCACTTTGGAGTTCATCCATTTGTACAACCATGACAAGACAATAATGAGTCATCTTTACATCAATCCAACTATGCATCATATATCAATCACAACTCATTGATCCATATTCATCTATGCATACGACTATGACTTCTCTTGACATCAATCCATTGACATCAAGGTCAATACATGATCCATCAATCACTACATCAATATACTATGACGATACATTGTTCCTTTGACATCAATCCTTTGGCATCAATGACAACATGATCCAACAACTCCAAATTAAGGTTTTGAAAGGTACACAACTTACAATTCACATAACTGTTTATTGGAAGATATGTTTTTTGTGATTCAAATATTGTGATAAAGCGAAAAAAGAGTAGAATTATTATTGTTTCACATGGAAAAAGGTTACACAAAAAACAATATTGGTACTCATAAAAACACAAACATGACTTCCGAAGAAAATGAAGACTTTGAAAACAAGCTAACCCAATTAAATAACCAAGTTGATGAAATGAATGATATTATTTTGAAACTAGTGGATTTATCACGTTCTCAAGAATCCCTAAAAAGGAAATGGAAGATGATCCATGAAAAGGATATAGAGATCCAAGGAAATCATGAAAATAAGGAGAACAATGGTGTTGATATTCAATCACATATGGGGAGTATTTTATCACATTTAGAGAGTAAAAATACTAAATCTCAAATTCAGGATCATTCATTACTCCAATATCGACATCACAAAGGTTTCATGTCAGCACCAAGGAACCACTTCATTGCAAAGATTGATATGAAGAAGTTTGATGGTAAAGATTCCAGAACATGGATATTCCATATGGAACAATTCTTTGATATACATCAAACACCAAGATTACAAAAGGTACATATTACATCCTTGTATTTAGAAAATGATCAATTTGTGTGGTATTAATGGCCTTGTGAAATAAAAAATAATTTTATTATTTCTTGGTCCATTTTTACGGATGAATTGATATCACATTATGGGGATATTAAGAGAAATACATTCTTTAGTCAATTGATGAATCTTAGGCAAAAATGTCCAATTACATATCACATTTAACAATTCCAAAAGCTTAGTCTTAGGGTAAAAAATATTCTTGAGGATAATTTGTTAGATCTCTTTATGGGCACTCTAAAGGACAATATTCAACATGAGGTGTATCTTTTCAAACCTAAATCCCTAGAGCAAGTTTTCAGTATGGAAAGAAAAGTGGAAAACAAAAATATGGCTACTATAAGGGTGGCCAATGATAACTATAGAGAGCACCGTGTCCCCTCTCCTAAACCGACAAGGTTGACACCTCAACAAATGGATGAAAGAAGAGAAAAAGGGATTATGTTTCAATTGTGACAACAAGTACAATAAAGGGCATAAATATATTGAGAATAAATTATTCTACATTGATTGTGAAGATGAAGAAGATAAAGAATTGGAACCATCACAAAAGATAGATCTAGAAGAGACTACCCCAACAATATCTTGTCATGCATTGACCGACATCAATACTCCACAAACCCTCAAGATACAAGAATACACAAAAAATAAAAAGGTAACAATGTTGATTGATTCTGGTAGTACCCATAACTTCATCAATTACAATTTATCTAAATATCTCAATTTATTTGTATATCTAGCACCATAGTTTCAAGTAATGATAACAAATGGAGGTACCATAAACTGTTCTAGGAAGTTCCATAGTATTAAGCTCAATATGAGGGAGTATTTTTTGGATAGTCCAATGATTTCCATCTAAATGGGTGGCACTGATGTTGTATTAGGGGTCTAATGGTTATAATCACTGGGAACAATGGCCATTCATTTTCAAGATATTTTCATGAGATCTGACTTATAAGGAAAGGAAATTGAGCTTAGGAGTATCTAAAGGAAACCCTTTAAGGTGATAAGCTCTGATAGCATGAAAAAATTACTTAAAAAGGGTCACCATGGTGTAATTGTACAATTGTGGTCACTAGATATTCAAAAATCTATTTCCTCTGCTCCATTGGATCTCCAAATAGTTATCAACAATCATTCGAAGGTATTTGGAGAAATGCCTAAGGGTATTCCACATACTCGAGATCATGACCATGCTATTCATTTTCAACCAGGAAGTGTACCACCTAACATTAGGCCTTACATGTATCAATATTCATATAAGAGTGAGATTGAGTGTATGATCCAAGAAATGTTAAAGGTTGACATCATTCAGCCTAGCCAAAGTGCTTTCTCTGAATCACCAATGGTGAAGATTACGAAAAATGATGGTTCATGGTGCATGTGTCTAGATTATAGGCAACTCAATAAAATTACCATCAAAGATAAGTTTCCTATTCCTGTCATTCATGAATTATTAGATGAATTGCATGGAACTGTTTTCTTCACTAAGTTGGATCTTAGTTTGGGATATCATCAAATTATAATGAGGCAGGAAGACATTCCAAAAACAACTTTCAGAACACATCAAAGTCATTATGAGTTTTTGGTTGTGCCATTTGGACTTACTAATGCACCTTCAACATTTCAAAGCTTGATGAATTCTATTTTAAAGACATTCCTTAGAAAATTTGTGTTAGTATTTTTTGATGACATATTGGGAAGAGCATGTACAACATGTTGATAGAATATTACAACTATTGGAAGATAAACAAATTTATGCAAATCCTTCCAAGTGTGTCTTTGGGGTTCAAGAAGCGAAATATTTGGGTCATATTGTATCTCATCAAGGTGTAAAAGTGGACCTTGACAAAATTAAATCTATGAGGGAATGAAAAATTCCCAAAACCTTGAATAAACTTAAGTATTCTTAGTATTGATAGGATATTACTGCAAGTTTGTCAAGAGCTGTGGTCAAATAGTAGCACCTCTAACAACATTATTGAAGAAGAAAACATTAACTTGGACTGAAGTAGCAACCAAATATTTTTAATAACTTAAGGAGGATATGTGTACAAATCATATCCTAGCCACACTTGAATTCACAAAAACATTCGTTGTGGAGTGTGATTCCTCGGGCCATGGAATTGGTGCATTTTTAATGCAAGAAGGAAGGCCCCTTGCCTTTGAAAGCAACCAAATTAAAGGAAAAATATTACTCAAACTATTTTACTGCATGCAGTTAAGAAATGGTGTCCTTACCTAATATGAAGACACTTCAAAGTAAAAACATATCATGATAGTTTGAAGTACTTTTTGGAGCAACAATTATCTTCATAAGAGAAAAAAAAAGGGTTATAAAGATGTTAGGTTATGAATTTGAAATTGTACGCAAAAAAGGAAAAACAAATGTTGTGACAGATGCCCTTTCAAGGAAAGAAGAAGAAACAAAAGATTCACTATGTGCTATTTCTATTTAACAATCTGATTGGGTGGAAGAAGCAATGACACAATAAAAGAAAGATCAAGAGGTATTTAGGATCATTAAAAAACTACAAGAGTACCCCAACACATTAGATAATTTTTTATGGAAGAATGATTTGGTATGGTATCATAATCAGCTATATTTATGTAAGAATTCCCAACTCAAACATAAGGTCCTTATGGAATTGCACACTTTTCCTATAGGAGGACATTCAAGATTCTTGAAAAAGTACCATAGGATCAAGAAGTATTTTTTCTGGGAAGGTCTTAAAATTGATGTTCAAAATTTTGTGTCGGAATGTGATTTTTTCCAACATAATAAGGGAGAGACAATCAAGATTCTATGTCTCCTACAACGATTAGTTATACCAAGTCAATGTTGGGAAGAGGTTTCAATGGATTTTATTACAGGATTACCCAAATATGAAGGAAATATGGTCATCATGGTATTAGTGGATCGATTGACAAAGTATGCCCATGTTTTCTCTCTTTATCATCCTTTTAAATCAAGTACAATATCCATAGAATTTATGGAAATAGTTCAAAAGATACATAGAGTCCCCAAGATTATTGTAAGTGACATAGATCCCATTTTCACTAGAAATTTTTGGACTGAATTATTTTCTTGTTTGGGTATTCAATTGGCTCATATCTCATCTTACCATCCTCAATCCCATGGGAAAACTGAGATGTGAATAAATGTCTAGAAGTTTATATTATTTTCTTTGCATATGATAAAAAAACACAATGGATCAAGTGGTTTCCTTTGGCATAATGGTGGTACAACACATCCTTCCATACATCATAAAAAATGTCCCCATTTATGGAACTTTATGGATATCATCCTCCATCCATCACAACATCCTTGAAAGGGACTAAAAATGTTCAAGTATTGGAGGACCAAATAGGGAACCAACAAGAGGTTCTCAAATTATTTAAGGAAAACTTGGTTATGGCACAACATAAGATGAAACAACAAGTATATCAACATCACAATGAAAGTGAATTTGAAGTGGGGGATTAGGTATTTATTAGGCTATAACCATACAAATAGATGTCTCTCAAGCAACAAAATAAAGACAATAAATTAGCACCCAAATATTATGGCCCTTATAAGGTTTTGCAAAGGATTGGAAGTATGGCTTACAAATTGGAATTTCCTCCATCTTCACGTGTACATCTAGTCGTCCATGCTTCTTGATTAAAGAAGGTAATTTGAAAGAAGATCCTGGCCCAAATTTTTTTACGAGATATTGATGAAGAAGGGAAATTCAAACTAGAACCATAGAATTTCCTTGAAACAAGGATTAAGTAGTTGAGAAATCGAGCAATTATTGAGTACCTCATCAAATGGAAGAACCTACTAGTGGAAGAGGCAACATGGGAAGATGCGATCTTTATACAGAAACACCCGTGGTTAGTAAAGTGTTGAGGAAAACACTTGTTTGAAGGGGAGGGGCATGTTAATCCCTAGATAAATCTCCATGTTGTGTGTAAAACCCTTTATTAATCCCTAGATATTGAATTATTACATTTCTAGTGTTATATTTGTATGTTGTATAGAACCCTTCATTGAAACATTTCATTATAATTGTACCTTTTGTCTCCTATATATATGAAAAGGAGACCTAGTATTAGGATCATCTTGTCACATCTCATATGGTATTCTGAATTGGATATATTGTAAAAGGAGGTTTCCCCCTCAAAGTGGATTTTATTCATTGACTTCTTAGCATTTTTAAGGCATTGGATGATAACAAAAGGATACACCATTGGATAGAGGATTCATTGATGAATCAATTAGAATAAAATTTTCCACTAAATATAAAATAAATAAAGGAGTTTCACCCCCTAGAAGTTGCAGTTGCATAAAATCTTGCAACAAATGGACCAGATCTCAATGTTTTAAACCCTCGATTGAGCAATTGAACTCAATCAAGGGTTATTATAAAGATCGATCGAGTGCTTAACAAGGGTTTTAAACATACCTTGTTCAAGGGTTAATTAAACCCTCAATCGAGGTGTTGACAGGTTAAAAAAATAGCTCAATCGAGCTATTATTGAAGCCACACATGTACAAAATAAATCAAGAGCACAATCACACACATCAAGAGTACAATCAATAATATACAACACAAAATAGAAAAATATGTGCATTCAAACCAACTCACACATGGTTCTTTTCTCATTGGTAAAAAAACATGTTAATCAAAGATAAAGATGGGGAATATAAAAAAGCACAGTATGAAATATGATCACCGATGGGTTGATGAATTTTAAGTTGGAGAGAAGGATAGATAGAGGATGAGACAAAGATGAGCAAAATTGAGAGAACAACATGAATAAAATGTAGGTAAACCTGTTTCTCAACCTTCAATGCATCTAATTGAACAGTCTTTAGGGCATCAACTTGAAGGAAATATTGGTAATTCTCTCAACTATTTTATGCATGTATTCTATTCAATTTGGAAACTATGATCAATCTATAATATTTTCCTCAGGTCAAAGTTGAGGTATTTTTCAAATACAAATAATACAAACCATTGATGTATATATTTAATAATTAATGTACATATATTTTATAATTATTTAGTTGGATTCCTTTAAACCTTTACTTGAAACCCTTACCTAAAACCCTAAGTCAAAATCAAGTGGATCCCTCAAATTGAATGTTTTTAGGATTTGTTGAATTATCGAGACTTGTTTGTACACAATTTCTTATATTTATCAATGACATTTCTAGTTATGGTGTGAGTAATGATGGAACAATACACATTTATATTTATTATGCATATTCACATAACATTAATAAATAATTAGAAGTATATTCTATTGATTCTTAAACGATTTCTAACCAAAAAATAGTGATGCACAAAAATTCCTTAATTGTGTCCACTTTTTCTTTGTTGTTTGAAGAATTACAATGATAACTCTTTGATTGCATAAAAACAATAGGTCTATATAATTGTTTATGCATGTAGAATCAAACAGTACTTCCACATTAACTTGTGTCTAGCAAGTGGAATTCGTCCAGAGCCTTTTGTGAGACTTTACTTTAATTAAAGTAATTAACTAAAGTAAAGTTATTTTATCAGTGAGTTGAGTTTTATTTAAGGATATGCTTTAAGTAGCATTAATGAATTAAATAATAGTTGCTTATTTCAAGTGAGATGAGAAGTAATCTCAACTGTCAATCACTTTGGAGATTAGGATTAGGTCATAACTCAATATTATAAAAGAAAGGCTAGGGTAAAGGAGAAGACACTTTCACACATAGATAACAAATAAGTACTTTTGATAGTGTGGAGTCATTTGAGAGTGTAGAATAAAATAAGGACTTTTTATTACACTGTATGAGTGAGGATATCTCATTGATTGGGTGACGATTATTTCGTTCAAGTGTTGATGCAGAGAAAGTTGGATCACAAAGGACTATGATTCAAATATATCTTGGATAGGTGGAGAAGGACTTCCATATAGAGATCTAGGCCAAAGGAAGAGAGAGGGAATCCATACAACATAAGGATGAACCACTGCAGATAGTGCATGAATTCTGGTATGGGTCATTCAAATATCGGGGGTTTCAACATAACAACCGCGTTGATAGCACAAATCATCGCAGGTATCAGGGTAATAGTCACACTGTTTCCGTACATGAGCGTACAACAGGTTTGGAAATAGATTATCTAGTCATGTGCATATGTACTTTATCTCTTTTCTATTTGGGCCATTTTCCCAGTAGGGAGCCTTTGTAAACTTTGAAGATATTTAAATGATAAGCTTAGTTGTTGGGCATAATATATTTGTTTCTTGTGCATGAGATTTTTGGTTTCCTTATTTATGCTTCCACTGTAATGTTAAGTAGATAAATCAACTCTTATTTAATTCAATAAGTGATTTATTTGGAATTAACTGTCGGGTGATGGGTTGAGGGAAATTTCAACAAGAATCCCTGTCATACCACACACACACACACACACACACACACACACACACACACACACACACACACACAAGTCAACTAACTTACATTTCTACTATGAGACAATTGAGGCGATTAAACTGAAAGACATCACCAAAAACACTATGCAACCCATCATATTAGTCCATAAAACCATTGAGCAATCCAATAAATCAAATTTAAAGCTTAATTCAAGAAATGTAACTAACTAATTTAATTCCTCTTTCTTGACATCATAAAACAAATCATATTTTAAGTTAGCATTGTTGGGATAGACATCCAAATAACTTCCTTCAATCATTTCTCATTTGAAACATAGTTGTTTTCCTAGGGATATTGAAATACTTTTATACCAAGTGTGCAAAAATCAATATAAGAATAATGTGGTTCCCTAGGATGCTAAAGTTGAGGTCTAGTGTTTATCTAAGGTTTCTTGAGCCACCCAGATCTTGTTTACTTGTGACCATTCAAATCTGAATCTCTTATCCGCACTTGAGGAAGGTATATTGAGTCCAAAACATTAGGATTATCACCAAGGAAACTTTCATGGGTTGTGATTGTTCTTGAGGTAGATATTTGTTGGCCTCTAGAATATATCCCCAATTCCCATAACTATAACTTCCTCTATGATACCTTCACTAGTAAGCTTTGGGGGACTTCATCTTGTTGTTGAGACTTTTGGAGGGCCTAGTTACATTTTTATAGAAAGATCATTAGAAGCATAAGAATATTGATAAAATTATACTCTACAAGCCTCGTCTAACCACAAAATCAAACACTATATTGTCTACCCTTGATTCCAGTCAACCAACAAAATATTACACTAAAATAGGTCCCATTGTCTATAAATATTCCTCACTGCAGGGATAATTCCCTTGTGACCCACCCCAACGACCACCAATAATTGTTTTTTCTTATCTATACCATATTATTAGTAGATGAGGCACCTTCGACCTTGTCTCCTATGTTAGGTACACCACCATCACTTTCTTTTTCCATGAAAAAAAAATCTATAATTTTACTCAAAATATAAAAAATTACATTGCATGTATGCCTTTCAACATTCAATTAGCCTTTTTTGGAAAATTATAGAATTCTTCCTATCACATATGTTTGCTTCATATATTTCCCTTCGCGCATATTCATTTTAAAAGTCATTGATTAATCATATTTTAAATGTTTCCCATTAGCAAGCTTGATAAATTGAAACCGTGGTATTTTATGCCCAACATAGTTTGACACTTTTTATTTTCAATAACACATTTAATTCTAACTCTATTATGATACATTTGTAGATTTATTCAAAAGGCACTGGCAAGGTGACCCTCCTCCTCCCATAGTGCATGATTTTATTTCAATGATATTATGTAGAAGGAATATTGAAGAATTTTTTTTCCAGTAAAACTTGTGTATGTGGAAGAATATTCCCAAAATATGGTCATCTGACATTGTTCCATAGGATTTTTCCTATGGATCCCACACACATTGGATTTAGATATCATTGTCACATGGAGGAGATATGAGTATGTTACTATCAACCCATCCTCTTCTTTGACTGTGGCCTTTAAGAGGATTGACTTGTTTAAGGACAATATCCCTATTTCATGATTCACAGGGAAGTTTCAAAACCAAATTTATAAATATATCAAATACTTTCATAGTTCTAGGTGGAGAGTTTGACATGCTTGGAGATGTTTTAAAATAATTCATGGAAAGGGTGAAAATGATGGCATTGGTGATTTTGTAAAACAAGCATTTAGGATGTACCAAATGAGTCATGATGCAGTTCCATTCAAATCATCTGTTAAAGTAGTTGATTGATGAAAATTGCATTTAGGCCATGGAGGTGATAAATAGGTAAGGATGGTGCATAAGTAAGATACTACGGTGTGAAAATTGAAGCTCAAATTTTCAATATACTATGAAACACACACTTGTAGAAAAAATAATTTTGAACTTCATGATGCATGTTCTTTTGGAATGTTGTGCTTGGTGATGTGAATAGACCCATGCCTTGGTGTTGTAAAACTATACCTAGCATGAAGGAATTACACTATGTTCAGTGTAAAGTGTAATGTACATAGGCATGATAACATGGGGTACCTAAGGAGTTGTAATGTACCTAGGAAGGATAATATGGGGAATAGGGAGGTATAATGTATCCAGGAAGGATAATATGGGGTAATATGGGGTACCTAGGGAGGCACCAAAGGGTGTAATGAATGTAATTTGGTCATAATAATGGAATACACCCACTATGTAATTAAAAAGAAATAATATTATAATAAGGGGTAGTTGGCATATACCCTTAGGAATACTCATGGGAAAGTAAAAATACAAATGAGTATCATTATATTGAAGATGTGTTGTATTGTATTATGTTGTAGCAAGCATGTATTGTGGAGTGATTACTTCCATAATGAGTATTTGATGGTGTTACCCTACCTTAAGGGTTCTTTCTACATTCTTGTGTCTATTTCTTATGGTGAATGTTCGAGAATATTTGAAATTTAAGGGTTTATTTTTGAATTTTTATGGTTTATTTTCTCTTATATATACCAAGGTTTACTACAAGTGGTATTGAGGCTCTTTCCTGGACATGAAGAGGGTTTTTTTTCTTTTCTTTCTTTATAGATTTTTGACAGAAAAAGGGGACGATAACATTCAGGCTGATTTTTTAAAATTTCTGTGCAGTATTTGAAGAAACTAGCCATATTTGAGTTCCTCTCGAAAAAATACCCATTTTTAGAAATAAAATTGTCCAAAATGGAGTTCAAGAAGTGGATGTGATTTAAAATCAATTTTTTTTACGTTTTTTTTTTTTATGATGGGCACATATTTCATCGATTGGATATCTTTTGATAGAGTGCACATATTTCAGTCAAACTAATGCCCAATAAATCCAGAGGAACCATTGAATTTCATAATTGAAGTCATAATATCCCATTAGAGAAGTATAACCGAAGTTATGTTCTTTTTACATTTTCGGCCTCAAACCTTGACTCATAAAGGAGCTCCATTGAAAAGTAAGTGATTCTCTCTGAAACCCTAGTTCTATTTTTGGCAAGATGTATTTTAATGCAAAATATGATGGACTTAATATTGAAGAATACATGAAAAATATGAAATCATTATGGGGAAAGATGCAAACATTGGGGGATTGTATGAATTTAAAAGGCGATGAAAAAACTTGGTGGAATTTGCTTAGTTATGAAAAGAAGAAGGCACTTTTGATAAAGAATATGAAAAATTATTTTTAAATAGGTGGTCTCATTGTTGGACNTGAATGAGTGTGGATCTCTTTTTCCAAAACTTCTCTCTTACACAAAACTCATTAGTTAGCAATCACCATTTACTCATTACTTATTGCTGTCATTTATAACCAGTTAGATGTGAACATATATCATCAATATATCATCAAAAAATCATCACCACAAGGAACACAAAGAACACAAGATGTATGTACAATTTTCCTTTTATTACGGACTTCAATCCTTGGGGTTTTTCAATGACAACTGAATAAAGTACAACTCTACAAGAGCACCATATCTATATGAAAGACTCAAATTACATCCTTATTACCAATTGAGATGAGGAAACAATCCTCCACAGATATCAATCTGTCACATGTACACGACCTGTCAGTAGTGCAGCCCACGTGTGTACGCACTCTAGCTCACTACAACCTGCGTATGTACGCGGTCAGTCTTTATTACAACCTATGTATGCATTCTGAGTTACTTATGTTTTTCTTTTCAAGATCAACTCAGATCCTTTGTAACCTTCAATCACATTTTCATCTGTCTTTCACTGTCCAATTTGATCTAGAACCAATCACAACACATCCAATCTCTCCAACAACTTATTCATGCTTCCCAACCATACAATATGAATTCTACTCAATCATGTATAAGTAACCAATATATTGTAGCAATCATATAAGCATTGAATCATAAGAGCAATGCTCACTCCATCAACCAACTCAACCACATCATAATAGTCACACCAATAATGCCTTAAGGATTCACCACACAACAAACAAGAATATCCATCAAGACAACAATGCAACCATACCAGAGTTTCTATGGAAGATCTGAGCCCATAGAATGCAGATCTGGAACCTGCCTCAATATTCAAGAGCCTGTCATCATCTCAACCACAAGTCTTCAAGACTTTATCTACTGTACACTCCCTATCTTCATACAACCCGTGTATGTATGCACCTTGTCTCACTGTATCCCACGTACACCTCAGAAACTAGGGTTTCTGAACCTTCGAGACTTTTTCCATCACGATCTCAGAATTTTCCGAAACTTTGATGCATCCATGAGATCCTCCATAGTCTCTCTCTCTTTCTCAGAATATATCTTCAATCATTCTCAATCGATACACAATAGATTATCCCAAAATGTACCTTTCACAAGAGACCCTTGCCTGTTATTTATACTCTTTATCTTCTAGGTCACTTAACGTGTTTTCCTCATTTTAGGGTTAACCACTTTCCATAAATAGAAAGTTCTCCATTACTTTATCATTTAAATATTCCTCCTTGACTTTGTCATCTCTCTTTATCATTTAAATAATCTTCTTTGATTTTGTCACTTCACTTTATTATTTAAATAATCCTTCTTGACTTTGTCACTTTACTTTATCATTTAAATAATAATTTCTTCTTTGACCTTTTGGGGATTCAAGCCAAGATATGAGGGTCCTCCAACTTTGTAAGGCCATAACTCTTGAACCATGAGGATTTATGTGACATTCCACATATCACTGGAAATGGCATGGCAATCACTATCCATCTAGGATAGTTTCACTAAAAAATTCACTGATCTTCAATTCATTATTCTCTAATCAAGCATGGTTTATCCAACCATTCTTCTAGGATAACTCAACCATAAAGCGTCTTCCCGTGAGGGCTTTCACCATAAGGGGATCACTTTGGAGTTCATCCATTTGTGCAATTTATCAACCATGATAATACTATAATGATCAATTTAACTATGCATCATATATCAAGGAAATCACATCGATCCATCTTCATCTTTGCATCATGTACCAATGACAACTCATTGATCCATATTTATCCATGAATGACATCATATGCATCATATACTTGACATCTATCCATTCTCATCAAGGACAATACATATTACATTTGACATTAATCATCATTCCATCAATCCTTTGGGATCAATCAATCACTTGACATCAATCAATCAATCAAACCATTGGCATCAATGACAACATGATCCAACAATCTCCCCCTTTGGCATTGATGGCAATACCAACATTGATGTCAACACCAATCATTGATGTAAACATGTAGACAAGGCATGCTCTACATCAAACATATCAATGTGACTATCTCTCCCCATCAATAAACATTAATCACATCAATGTGGTTATCTCTCCCCCTTTGACATCAATGGAAAAGGGTCATTCTCCCCTTGGGGATGCTCCGCCTGCTTGAACTCTCCTTGGGTATGCTCCCACTATTTAAATGCCTTTGATATTAATTTGAATAATCTCTTCCCTTTTTAACAAGGGATATCACTCTGATGTAATGCTGAATATACATCACTCATACTCCCCCTGTGACCATTGCTCCCCCTGGAACTATGCCTCTGTGCTCTTTCTTCAAGTATAGGGCTCTTTTCTCCTCCTAGAACCATGGGAAGAAAAATTAACCCCCCTATGGGTATGTCTCCTCCTATCTTCTCTACAATATGAACAATATGCTACCATATGAATATCCTTGGACCTATTCATGCATCAAAATCATTCCATACCAACCATCATGAAACAAAGATATGTCAACAATAAAATAGAGAATCATGAGTAGAACATCACCCAAGTACATAATGTACCAATTATGTGCCCATCATGCACAACACCCATGTACATCAATACCATAAAATGTGCCATAAGATCTCATCAATGGAATGTATCAACCATATGCCAACATGTGCATCTACCAATATGACAAACAATGTGCATCTACCAATATGCCTCCAAGTGTCATAACCATGTATCTCAAACAAATACCAATTATTGTGTTAATCAAGTAATACCAATGGTGTACTATCATCAATCATATGCTATCTATGAGTGTACCAAACATGCATATAAACATATATCACCACCTGTATCAAGCAAGTACATCAATCATGCACCAATACCACAACATGATGAATCCTCATTCATGTATACCAAATCCTCCATAAAATATGTGCCAATCAAACTGCTAGTAGGTGCCTCTACCAATGCACTAGAAATATACCAATCATGCATCAAATATAGATGATCAATGATGTACAACATGATCACCTCATCAACTCACCAACTACATGTCCCAATATGTAGCCCATCCATATGCCAAATGTATGCATCAAGTTTTCCAACAAGCAATCTTCCAATAATACATCATAAGATATATCAATGAAACTTAAATATGCACCAGTCATGTACCCCAATCAGATCAACCTCAATCCTCCATTTACTACAAAAAATACTAAGCATCCAACAATACATGTACTAGTAGTATGCTTCAATAGATCAATGACATCTCTAGCTAGCATCATCATGATATATCACATAACCAAGGTGCCATAACTTCACTATCATAACCAACATTGTTCTTCAACAATAAATTCCTCAATCCATACTCATGGGTTAGTGCCATGCATCCAAGCTAGCCTTTCATTATTTTTATCATCACATTACATAATCCAATATAGAATCATGAAAAACTGTAACAAATAGTGTCAGAACCTGCAACAAATAATGTCAGACCCTGCAACAGAGTGTTATACCATCACATCAAGCTGCAACCCATGTGCATTTCATTTTTCCCAAGGCTTTACCACATATACGTGACCTACTTCACAGGCAAATCACGTATGTATGCGACCTATTCAATGTCAGCTCGCATATGTACATGAATGTTACCACTTTCACCCACATATTCTTTAGTAGATGACACACTTGAGACTCCCTTAAGGCTTCCATTCTTCTCTGGTTTCTCAATATTCTTCACCCACTTCTGAAGGTGACCTTGCTTCTCATAACTTGAGTTGTGAGCTTCCATATTTTCAAATATGTCTCCCTTTATTACTTCATTCCTTCTTTTGGTCATGCTACGTGAATTACTCATCATATAATTTCTTCTTGTGTTCCAACACTCCTGGGATTTGTGGCCAAATCCACTACAACTGTAGCATCTCATGTTGTGAAAGTGAACAACAATGTGCCCTGTTGGTTGTGGAGCCTGATTATCTTCCTGATTCAAAGGTCCTTTCTTTCAGCCGTGTTTATACCCCATGAAGTATTTACACCCCAGAAGTATGTACACTCTTCCACGCGGGGGAGTGCAGAGGGGGGGTACCCACTCTGCGGGGTCCGG